>JAVSCE010008230.1:0-12118 GCA_032199065.1 Smutsia gigantea | reverse complement strand
CTCGCAGCTGTATTTCATACATTCAAGCTAATTACCAAGGACATTTAAGTAAATTGTGCCCGAACAACCTCCGAGGAATGGAGCTTACCTCCAGCAGCATGCCTACCAAGATCAAGAAATGGCAGGCCCGATGAAGGTTTATATCTGTGTCAGAACTGCTAAGTTATTTGCTACATTTGCTTATTTGGGTTTTTACCAAGAAACACAGTAACCTGATGTAGAAGATCTATGCTCAGCACCAACTTATTTACCAAATCCTGATGAAAATGACCATAAAATAAGCCCCGGCACCCATGACCAAAGGCTCAGAGGAGTGGGCATGAATGTGGACTGCTACGAATTTTCATGGGTAGAAAAAAATTTGTTTCCAAAAGCAAGCTCGAGTTTGCTATGAAAAAAATCTGAAAAGATTTCATTTGAAGGTTGTATACAAATTCAGTACTTAATTATTCCCCTAAGACTTTGCATTTTTCTTTTTCTTGCCACAATTTGTATAATATAATGAAAATATAAGGAATTTCTTTTCACCAAACATCAGTACCCCTAAATCCTCTTCAGTTTATTTCAGTGTGCCATACAAATGGTTCGCCTTCTCTGTGCGCCAGGCTGTGAGTGCCCTAACACATCCACATCTAGTTACATTGCAGAGACACACTAGCACACAGGCACACGTGTACATGGAGGTTCAAATTTGCACTTACACCCAGACTTAAACCAGCTGATAAGCGCAATCAGGTACACACGTACACACACACACACACCATCCTCACAGAAAAAGTCGGGCATGTGTGTAGGTGCCCATCTACCAGTAAATCACAAAGATATACAACACACACATACAGACAGCCCACCTTCTATAGAAATACAGGCCTAGGCAGAAACACATTCACCATTCACACAGGCACATGCAGACACACACACACCTGCAAACCAAATTGTATGGACCTACGTGCTTTCAGACACAATCATGTGTGCACAGGCATAAGAACTGACATTGAGACACAGGGCAAGTCCTATTCATATCCTACAGATTCAGGCTCTCCCTGAACCCAGGCTCTTACACCAAGAGGTTAAAACCCACTATCTTATACAAACCCTGCCCTGGACACTATATGTACACACAGTACAGATACAGACATGCTCACACATACAGGAACATCACTCAGGCTCACTGCTACACACAGAGAGGCAGGCAGGCACAATGCAGGTTCACACATATGCACTCACGTAGTCACTGATGCTTATAAACACAGACACAGACCCTCAGATGCACACACACACTCACACCTACAAATACACTCCCATGACACAGATACACACATCCTGGTCCATGGCCATGTAGGCACAAATCCTTTATACACACACACACACACACACACACACACGCTTCATCTAACCCTGGACACACGTATAAACCTGGACACAAAGCTTCTCACATTTAAAGACACTCACAACAGAGATTCACATGCACACATTTACATCTTGACCACTACAAACCTGTTTACATATTCAGATAAAACACACTGGTGCATGTGCACATGCACACACACAGAAACATGCTCACATATGCAGATGTGACAGCAATGCAGATAACACCTGCGCTCATATGGACATAACATTACCAAGGAAACAGGTGTGTGCGCACTGAGAAATACACACAGGGCCAAACCCTATCTGTCAACCTCTTAGACACACACTTCCTTTCTCATACACCCATGGTTTTATATACACACTGGGACACATATAAGTACAAATCCAGTTTTATGTACAAAAACACTCTCACATACACACAGGATCTGCTCATTCTTTTATACATATACATGGGTACGGCGAATGTGGCAAGTATACACATAGAAACATCCTATTCATGCTTGCAGATGAACACATACAATGTTACACATTGGCACAGTAATAATTACAGTACTAGGTAAGACCTTAAATGGCACAGTGGGCTCATTATGTACCAGGCACTGTCCTAAGCACTTTTTTCATTCTTAACTCATTCAATCATCACCCTATGAGATAGATAGCATTATTACCCCCACGTTACAAATAAGAGACTGGGGCTTAGTTCAGGTTAGGTGATTTGCCCAAAGCCACACAGCTAATTAATGACAGAACTAGGATGCAAACTCAAAGCCTGTCTCCAGAGACACTGTAGATCCAACTTACTCACATGTAGGAATAACTCATCTCATACACATATACAGATACACACCAGTCTAACAAGGACATGCACACACAGCCCTGTACCAGCACACTTGGGTACAACCAGCCACACACACGTAGGCACATACACAAACATGGATGTGCTTGCATTTACAGACACTGCAGCAGAGGTATATACGCTCTAGGAAAGATGAACACATTCATACACACACCCACAATCACACACGCCACCCAGACGCACTCACACTCTCAAACATACAAAACACCCAGATACACCACCTGCACACCATCCAGATAAATCCACACTCATATATGGATACACCCACATTCTCAGATACATTCCCGATCCAAATACACCCACTCTCACACGCACTAACCAGATATACTCACATGCACACACCCCCACCCAGATACACTCACACTCAGCTTGCACAGATTCACCTATATGCTCTTTCACACACTACCCAGATACACCCTATCTCTCATACACCATCCAGAGAGAACTCCACACACCCTACTTAGATATACCCACTCTCATATGTCCCAACATGATAGGTGCACATTCTCTTTCTCATACACATCATTCAGATACACCCACTTTCACACACATACCCAGTACCGATATAGCTACACTCTCTCACACACACATCCCATCTAAACACACTCATATTCACATATATACACCTCAACTAGACCTACACTCAAAGGAACTCCACCCAGATATAGTCACATTTATATTAACTCCCAACTCAGTACACCCCTACTCTCACATACAACACTCAGATATGCTCACACCCACACATACCCCCAACCCAGGCATATCTACAATCTCTCACACATGGTATCAAGACACACACCCTTAATGACATACCCACCATTCAAAGACACTCCACCCACATACTCACACTTACAAATTCCCAACCCAAATGCAACCACACACACACACCTACCTACACATAATCCAGAGACACCCACTCACACAAAGATCCTATCCCCATACACCCACACTTCCTCATGTTCACCTCTTTCTTTCTCTCTCTCTCTTCCTCCCACACACATACCCCAAACACAGCCTCAGTCATACAGCCTCGCCCAGATACATCTACCCTCTCATACATACATGCACTGTCCAGATTCATCCCATAGGGACCACTGAGATACCCTCACACCCACACACATCATCTAGATATACTCCCCTACCATCTAGACACACCTACATTCACCCACACATCCCACCCAGATATATCCAACTCTCACACGTGCCATCCAGGTGCACCTCCCCAGACACTCCACTGCCCAGATACATCCATGCTCTCATTCCCTCCACACCACCCAGGTGCACCCACATGCCAAACACACACTTCCCACCCAGATATGTTCCCCAAATTCTCTCTTCAACACACCCCATCCAGTTACACACCATTCACACACACAGACAAATACATACACACTCAGATACACAACCAAAGCTCTCACAACACACCATCTAGATATACCTTACCACACACTTCACCACACAAATACACCCATGTTCTTACCCACCCACCACCCAGATACACCCACATTCAAACACATTCCACCCCAAATACACCCACACACTGTCATACACAGTCAAGAAGTACCCCCACACTCTCAGGCACCATCCAGATACAGCCCCTCACACCCCTAATACACTCACACTTACCCAGACCCAGTTAAATCCAAACACTTCCCATCCAGATACACCTACACACTTCTCCCACCTGATACATCCATGCTCTCACTCCCCCGCCACACTCAGATACACCCACACTCTAACACACATACACAATACAGATACCCCCCTCTCTTAATCACCATAATACAGAATACCCACATTCCACACACACAATGCAGACACACCAGACTCTCTCACAGATGCCACACAAACATATCTCATTCACATACACTCCCACACCATCCACAGATACCTCCCAATTAGATACACACTCATGTACACAAACACCCTCACCCAGATGCACCCAAATTGCCTCTCTCTTAAATACACACACCATCTAGATATACTATATCACACACTTCCACTGATATACTTGTGCTCTTACCAACCTACACACCATCCAGATATACCCACACTTGAATGTCCCCCATACACCCATACTCCCTCATGCACATATTCCACCCAGAAACACCCATGCTCTCTTACACATACAACACAGATGCATCCATACTTTCAAACACATCCATCACCCAGATAGCCCCTACTCTGTCTTGCACCATCCAGACATACCCATACCAACATACTCCTCAAATATACACGTCCTCACACATATCCCCACCCAGCTACAACCAAACTCTCATTCATACCATCCTCCACCCAAATAAGTTGATGCTTTCATGATACCTCACAAATGCACCCTCTGTGTACACCTACCCTCACACTCACCCCTCCCATATACTCCCAGGTGTCTCACATATACATCTTACCCAGAAACACCCAGACTCTCTTATATACACACAATCCTGATACCTTCTCTTCCTCATTCTCTCACCAAATACACTATCCCCTCCATACACACACACACACACACGTGCCCTACACTGCTTAGATACACCTTCACTTTTGCATACACATTCACATCTAGATTTCTACCTGGATGGCATAATTTGGGAGCGCTCTGTGAAAACCATTAGATACTATACAGTGTCACTTTGTCCTGGGCCTATGATGGTGGGGGGATGGGAAGGGAGGTCTTTGTGTTTCAAGAAATCCTTTTCTAAAGAGATCACAGACCCCCTTCCGTAGTAGGACATCAGCCATGATTGGTTCCCACTTCTTGAGTGTGAATGATGACAGGAAGTATTCTGAGACCCCCACAAAAGCCCAGCACAGGGTCAAGGTCAGAGAAGACCCAGAAGGGGGTCGTGGATTCGCTCAGGTGTTACAGCTTGCCATCCTGCAGGATGTCCACACTGTTAGAGCCCGACATGGTCTATCGAGTGCCACTGACTCTCAGACATGCACATAAATACATGCTGGGGTGCATGTAGCATCACACAGACTCATAAGTATCCTCCCTTATCACCCCCTCCGTGATAAGGCCTATCGGCACAGGCCCAAGGCCAAATATCTATCCCTCACACATACTATCAATCAGGCACATGAACAAATACTTACACTCATCCCTACACGTAGGCACACTCACAACAATGCACACTCACACTGTACTTGGTCCCATGTGTGCACATCCATTTACTCTCAAACATAGGCATGCATTCATGGTATACGTTCACATGACAAAATGCCCATGAAGGACATACATTCACTCACAAATGTGTATACACAGGCATACTTACACATGTCCATAGACAGGCAGACTCTGTAACACACCCAGTGAGACAATGAATAAACATGATACATAGAGGTGAGCTCCCAAATGTATGTATGCACACACACATGCTCAGGCATGACCACATAAACATATTCACACATGGGTGTACTCACACACATAAACACCCAGATGTACACATGCTTGTCAATGAGATGATGTATTTGTATACAGACATTCTAACACACACAACTGGGCATGTATGCCTATAAGCATATTGACAGGCACATAGACTTTGTAGACTTGTACATCATTCATTCCTATATTCATACAACCAGATGTGGAGACACAAATGCACTTACAAAACACACTCAAAGTCACAGACATGCACACCATGTATATCCACATACATTCATTTGCCCATATAAGAAACTGCGCAAACAAAGGAAGATTCATTTAGCTTACATTCTCAGATAGACTTGGAAACAAAGGTATGTTCATACACATGCACATGTGGAAGAACAGTCACATATTTTCACACACTTGTACACCTGCACAAGAAGAATTGCTCACACTCATCACAGACACACACATGCAAGGACATACTCATACACATGCACACACTCAAACACACTTGTAGGCCAAGAATGGTTTGCACACTCACACTGTTCTACAACATATGCCCCAGGGCAAACAATGTTATGTAAACACACACACTTGCAAATAATTGTAACTGTACAAACTGGAACACACCTATACATTCACAAGGCACATTCACAGTCATATTCACACACATACACACTTAGATGTGTGTGAACACATAGGTAAATATAGACATGTTCACTCAAATGCACACACAGCCAGATGTTCACACACACTAGCATATATACACACATATACACTCACAGTCACTCACAGGTATACCCGCACTCACATTCAATCATTCAAACAAAACACATAGTAAGACATGTATACCCAAGTATTATGAAGTATGGTTATTCATGAATACCACAATCAGACATGTACTGATGTACAAGAGTATACCCACAAACATAATTAGACATATACACAAATGCATTCACTCACCTATGTACATAGCCTTTTGTGCATACATATGCAGGCATACACACTTTACAGCTATCCCCACATACGTAATTAAATGTGCACACATACCCACAAAATGTATTTCTCATGCACAAAACATGCATTCACACACTCCCCCTACCCACACAATTAGTTCCCCTCATACTAGTGTGACCATCTACACTAACATTTCCCTAATCAGATATGGATCCATAGGTCTGTCTACATACAAATGAATACTCAAACATGTGCACACAGACATATACATGATTCAAAATGCTGGTGAATTCACATGGACATTCACACATACGCTACTCACACATATACATGACAGATACGGCCACACAGAAGCATGTTCATACACATACAAGCAAGGACACATACACACATGTCCTTACACTCACAAACACACCATTTAGATGCTCCTACAGTCATATGTGCACATAGGCACACATGAATATACATAATCAGATACAACTAGATTCACCTAATTGACATGCATACCCAGGCATTCTGAAACCCTCACATTCACACACATACAATCAGACATGTACACTCAAATAAAAATTCCTTATGTGCATATACAATCAGACATTCAACAGGCCTATTGGCTCAGAGAAACACACCCTCACTCAGGCTCAGAATCAAACGTGCTCATTTGCTTACTCAGAGAGACATGCAAAGTCATACTGACTTCCCTGTGTACACACAAGCCTACCCAGACAGCCACACACGGGCGCACATTATCACATGGCCTGCTCATACACATCCACAGTGCCCCTGACCAGACACACAAATGCAGACTGCACACTGCCACACGTTTTCAGTTGTACCTGTACACCCACACTCAGGCCCAGATGCCTACAGAACACAGGCTAGGTCCTCTCTCTTCCACACCAATTACTTCTTCAGAGAAGTCTACTCTATACCCCAAAGCCCCACCCCTCCCTGACCCCACAGAGGGGGTCTTATGGGTCTCAGTCTTCCCCCTTGCCCCGCTCCTCCCCTGGACTTGAGGATCCTCCTCCAGCCACCAACCCCTTACTCAGTGTTCTACCACATCTCTACACTCAGAAACCAGCCAGCAGACCCCACTGGATACCCAGCCCTGGCCCTAGGTTAGCATTGCCCTGGGACCCGTCCCCAACAGGTCTGGATGCTGCATGGGCCACACCCCAGCTCTACCCGAAGCCCTGCAATCTCAGAAGCTTCAGCCTTGTCTCCAGGCCCTGCCAACCACTGACCACAGGCCAAACTCTTGCCAAGTCTCCCCTCAACAGGGAGACGCATACATCACCAGGGCCAGGAATGCTGCAGGCTGCAAGCCAGCCCTCTGCTAGCCCAAGTGTGGGGTAAGGAGCCTGGAGTCAGGTGGGGGTGGGAGGCTCTGCCCACAGGCATCGGTCGTCACTCCCTACAAATGAGGAGTGACAACTCAGAGCTGCTCCTGCCTCCCCCCCACTCCCCTGCCCCAAGATCTCTGCTGCCCTCCCCGGGTCTCTGCCAAGACCCTGGAGAAGAGGGGACAGTTCTTCCCCCAAATAATCAATAACAATATAAATCATGAATAATCAGCAACAATATTGACATTGCTTCAAGGGCCACTTCTATGCACATCCTTTATTTACATTTAGTCACTACATACACCCATGTTGGAAGGGTTACCAGTCTCTTTGACAGATGGGAAAACCAAGGTTCAATAAGTGGCACACTTTCAATGAAGTTGCAGAGCCAGTAGTTGGGAGAAGTGTCCCTGGAGAATCCATATTCTCCATGTACGAGGCTTTCCTGCCCCACAAGACATAGGGACCACTGGCCACTGTGCCCAAGGCCACAAGAACTGGGGATCTCAGATACAACATGGGCGTCTGAAGCAGAAGTAGAGAGCCGTGGATGGAGGCTGGGGCCCGCACTGTGGGGGCAACCATGTTGTGTCTGGCCCCTGCAGTTGTGTGGCCTGGTCCTTGCCCCCACAGAGCCATCAGGAAGCCTATTGCCTGGATGTGCTCCCCACCCCCACCTCACCTTCCTTTCAGTCCTACAGTGGCTTCCTCCCCCTGGCTGGGAATCACAGCAATATCTTCTGTGGTGAGTGAGCAAGTCTGTGTTACCTGTCTGGGAGAGACAGGGGAAGGTAGGAAGGATGGAAAAAGGGCAGAAGAGAGGGAGGGAGGGAGGGAGAGGGATGGGAGAAGGGAAGGAGGGAAGAAGGAAAGAAGGAGTGGAGGGTGGTCGGGGGTGGTCTGGGTGCTTCTCTGTCATATCTATCCACCTACCTGCACACTCTCTCTCTCTCTCTCTCTCTCTCTCTCTCTCTCTCTCTCTCTCTCTCTCTCACACACACACACACACACACACACACACACACACACACACACACACACACACACACACACCCTACATGCAGGCCAAGGAACCTGGAGGAGGAGGAGAGGGAGAGGAGCAGCACAGGAGGCTGAGCCTGCCCAGGGCACAGGCATTGTGAGGAGAGCCCCTCCGGGCTCCCAGGCATGCCTCCCTCAGCTAGCACAGGGAAATATTTAACAGCCTTGTGCCCAAATGCGACCATAATGATACAAACAGACCCTGTGTAGGGAAACAGGTGTCAGTTCCCTTTCTCTTGGGACATTTGGGATTGGGGAAGAAAGGATGGGTAGAGGGCTCTCCAGGCTTGGGTGCACGCACAAGTAGCCCTTATGATGGAGTGGGAAGGGAGAGACAGACAGAGTCAGAGAGACAGAGAGCACGGCAGTGATGGAGATTCTGAAATGTGTGTGAGGAGGCAGAAGAGAAGTCCCAGCCCCCCATCCTTGGAGGGATGCTGACTACTTACCTGGGCTCTCTCAGCAGGACTGTCTTGGAATCCAGGGAGGGAGTTCAAGCTGTCTCACCCAAGATAAATCACAGCCCAGGCCACGTTGTGGGACGCTCAGTGACCTGGCAGTCAGTGACACTCCTGCTTCTGTTGCCGTGGATACAGCTGGGCTGGTCTAAATCGCAGACATCAGGGGAAGCAGCACGAGGAGGGGTGCACCAGGCAGGGCTGGGGGTGTTGAGGAACACCAGGTGGGCAGCACACAGCCTTGGGGTGCCCAGCTAGCTGGCAGCTGGGGGACCGGGCAGGTGCTTCCCCCAATACACACTCCCACCCCCATCTTCATGCCACCGCCAAGCTGGGAGGGGGCCAGCGCTGGCCCCTGCTCCCCACCAGCCCGCCTGGCTGCCAGTCCCCACCTCGCCCCCTCACCCCCCACCCCGCCCCCGCGTCTGCCTGCTGGCCGCCGCCTTTTGTCCTCAGAAGACACGGTCCCCGCGGGGCCTCTGCCAACCCTCTAGCAGATGCTCAGGGGCCAGGGCTCCTCTCTGGAAGCACTCGGGCCATGGCCTGGGAGAGCCCCAGGTTGGGGGGGCTCTCGTCCAGGCTTACCCCGCTCCCCAGGCCTGGCGGGGATGGGGAAGAAGTACAGGTCCACAGACAGAGGCAGCAGCAGAGGTGGTGCTGGGGAGGGGATGGACGCCAGAAAGAGGGGGTGGGGTGGAGAGAGAGGCTGGCCTGATAGCTGTGTCCCGGGTTTTAGATCCGGGTTGAGGAGGGCGGCTCAGAGCATCAGAGGGGGGCCCTGATGCAAAACTGGGGCATCATGGGCTTGCTGGAAGGATGCTCCTGGCCAGGGAGCCACCCCAGCTCACACAAATCCAGGTCCCAAGATACTGGGGACACCCAGCCTGGATGGAGCATGAGTGGGGAGCCCGGGGACCAAAGCTGGACCCCATCCGGCCTGTCCGTCCCCCCTCTCCTCGATTTGCACAGTCCCTGCCTCAGGGACGCGCGGAGGAGGGAGGGAAACAGGGAGGGCAAGGGAGGGAAGAAGGGAGTCTGAGCAGGCAGGGAGACTCCCAGCCGCCAGCTTGGTCCTCCCTGGAGCAGGGTGGGGCGGGGCGGGGGGAGGGGGGCGGTTGGCTGGCTGGCCAACTGGGTGGGGATGCTGGCGTGGCGGCTGTGCTGCCAGGACAATAGCCGGCTGGCGAAGTCAGACTCGGCCTTTCTGAGATGCTGGAGAGAGGCATGCGTGGAGGTGGGGAGAGGTGGCCAAGGGGCTGCTGAGAGAGCAACTCACACGGTCTACAAGTACAGACAAGGCAGGTGTGGGGTTCTGGGTTGGAGTAGGCGCAGGAAGGTCCTGTGGAAGTTTCTCAAAGGCTTTCGGCTGGGAGAGATACTTAGAGCTCTGAGAGGTAGGACAGGTAACCTTATTTATAATGGGTTCCATGGGCATTTTACCCGCAAGGCCTGGAGGTGGCCTGGGAGCCCAGGGGTGGGGGAAGAGGCAGGGAGCATTGCCCAACTCTGAACAGCCCCTCCCAGGATGCTTCCTGAGAAGTATACTATTTTCTCTGGGCAGTAGATAGGCACACACCCACACTTAAGGCCATGTTCCACTACAGCAGAATGTGACAGGTGAGGAGAAATGCTGGCAGGCAGAGATTTGAAGGCAAGGAAAAAATATTTCTGTCCTGAATGGATTAAATTGGGACCAAATGATGCCTTGTGGATCCCTTAATTTGTAGCAGTCAAGAATTCCAAATCTCTAGATAGAAGCAAATACCTTATCTAGTGGGGAAATGTTGAATGCTTTCTGTATAAAACTGGGAATGAGGCAAGGATGCCCACTATAACCACCTTTATTCAAATTGTACTGAAGGTCCTAGTTAGTGCACTAAAGCAAGAAAGACAAATAAAAGACATAAAGATTAGAAAGGAAGAGCTAAACATACAACTTCATTAGTAGTCAATGAAGTAAGAAAACCATGCTCAGTAGAGTGAGTAAAAAGAAAAATACAATACTGAATGTTGGTGACAATGTGGAGCGATCAGAATTCTCCCACAGTGCTGATGAGAGTAGAAGTTGATATCACTTTGGAAACTCAGCAGTATCTACTAAAGCTGACCATATATACACATAGTCAGTAGCCAGGCAATCCCACTCAATGCTCGTATGCCCAACAGGAGTGCTTATACATGTTTGCCGAACAACATATACAATAATGTTCATAAAAGCACTATTTGTAATAGTCCAAACTGGAAACAACCCAAATGCCATCAACAGCTAAATGATAAATAAATTGTGGAACATTCACATGATGGAATACAGCACATCGATGAGAAGAAATGCCCCACAACTAGATACAGTATGGATGAATTCCCCAAACATTGTGCTGAGCACAATAAACCAGACACAAAAGATCACATGCTGCATGATTCCATGTATATGAAGTTCTAAAACAGGTGAAACTAATCTATAATGACAGAAGTCAGAATTGTGATTGCCTTTGGGGCCTGAGTAGGAGGCCCAAAGAGACTTTCTGCAGTGCTGGGAATGTTCTGTTTCTTGATTTCTGAGCTAACTACATGGGTGATTACTTAGTAACAATTCATTGACAGCTGTGCACTTAATGCCTCTTGTACTTTTTAAAAATGGGTGTTACACTTCAACTAAAAAAATTGTGTCTAAAAAGAAAATGGGAAATAAGCAGTCAGATTGTTTCATCATAATGGGAGG
>JAVSCE010008229.1:0-18047 GCA_032199065.1 Smutsia gigantea | reverse complement strand
GAGAGGCATGAACCCTACTGGCCCGACTTACCTGCCTCTTGCATTTCTCAGTGTCTGTCCATCCTAATGCAGGGCTCTTTTTCCTTATCAGACCAGTTCTTGGGCAACCAGTTCATTTGAGAAGAACATGAGGAAACCAGAGAAAGATCAGTAAGGAGGCCATTTCCTTACCTAACAGCACATGGCCCAAAGTAAGATTTCACTATTCATTCAATTGAAGTAGGGAATGGAGAAATTTGACAATCTCATACCTTGAAAGGACAGAACTGGTACAAATGATTTCTCTTTTTACTCTTATGAGTTCTAAAAAGGGAGAGATAACTATGATTGGGGTTTGTACTGTACTGTGTCCAAGTCATGTATTAAAATCTTTTGTAAGAGTTACTTGCATGCATTTCTTATCTCCCTTCTGAAGTAGATGTCCAGATGCCTTGAAGTTAGGAAATGTAATGTACGTCTCTTGCTTTGTACACAATGTGCTCAGTAAATGTTGAATATTATAGGTAAAATAAATAATATAATCAGTCTAATAATTGATCTTTTTGACCAAAATTAAAATTTGAACCTAAAATGCCATAAATTGAATTGATGATGACATACACATTAAAAAAAATGTTGCTTGTAGCTTAAGACACATGGTGTTGTCTTTTATATAGTCTTATTTTTAAATTCACCTCCAGAAATACTTCATTTGAGAGTAGATAAATTCTTTCCAGATATTCCCTTCATCCTGATGGACAAAGAAACTCCACCCACCTTTGTGAACTGAGCAACAAACTAAAAATTGTCCCAGGAGCAAACTGATAAACCCTGTATGAAATAAGAGAACAATAATCCCATTAACCTGGCAGATAGGGAATGAAAGCTCAGTGGGGGAATGAAGCAGGTTGGAGGTGAGGAACAGCCAACTGCGCAGTGAACATTCAGCCAGGTTCCCAGCCCGGCAAACCCCCAGTGTCTGAACGGCCTCAACCAGCCTAGAAGGGAGGGCTTGGGGGAAGGGCCCAGCTTAGCTGCAGGGATCAAAGGGAAGCGAGAGAAACAGCCAGAGTAGTGTCTGCTCTTTGAGCAAAGATAATAGAGTCCTCTCTGGGGGTAAAGAGAATGAACACACAGGGAGATTTAAAAACACAACAAACCCAGAGCTGATCTGATTCCATTATTCCATACGTCAGAGTCATCAGGTTTGTCCTCAATTCAGAATCACTCTATATTGAATTATGGGGTTAGAAAAAAATAAAAGGCATCCTGTTGAGTGTTTTTCAAACAATGGGTTGCAACTCTTTAGTGTGTGAAATCAATTCCATGGGTGGAAATTTGTATTTAAAAGGTGAAATAAAATAGAATGAAAGGCAGCAGGATTAGCAAGTACCAGTGATAAATAATTGCTTTAGGAAGTTTTTGTTGTGTGTGTGTGTGTGTGTGTGTGTTCATGTGCGTGTGTGGGTGTTTGGAACAGGTAAAATGTGTTCCTTATTATGGGTCTCAAACTGAAACTCGGTGAAAACGGATCTAGTATATTACCCTACCTTATATTCAAGGTATAATAAAATCCGTTTTAGAAACGAGGCCTTCAAGAATCTGGATTGCATAACTTCTGCGACTAATCCTCAGTCTAGGTCTTCTTCCTGCATTCTACAAATGCAGAGAATGACACAGATTCAACGTAGTCCCTCAGCAGAAGCAGTCAAGGGGTCTAGGATCAGGCATTTCATTCTGATGAGCTAATGCTGTTTGTCAGAAATTGTGGGCAATCTCCCTTTAAAGCTCCTAATTAAGGAAAAGGAATGAAAAACAAAATGGTATTAGCATGCTTCAAACGTGAGGCTGCCACTTGGCCCCTATTCATTCGAGAGCCCACAAAGTGTGGGCTCTATTTAAGGAGTCTGGGATGAATTGAGGGAAAAATGAAATGGAACTGTTTAAATTTTTCTCCCTTTACTCCCAATTATGCTCTCATTTTACTTACCTCACCTTGATCTGCTTGAAATTTTAGCCAAATTTGGATTGCCGTTTGTTTTATGATTTAAAGAGCAGACAAGTGTGAATAGAGAAAAGACCAGACATAAAAGAAAGCAGAAACTTAAAAGATTCTGGAAGACATTTTCTGATCCACTGTAGATAACCACCAGTAACCCAGTGAATTGACTGATCTCCATTTCTAAGTCTCCAGGAAGTAAGCATAAAATTCAGGGTCGACCGTTAATGACAAACTTCATTACTTTCCACAAAACATGAAAGACAAGGAAAGAATTGTGGGGTAAAAATTCCCTAAAAGAAGTCAGAGTAAAGTTGTGTAACAGAAAGGTAGTGTCTTCCCGCCGAGACCCAAAAGAAAGTACCAAAGGTTTTACAGTGGTGTGGCCACTAAAAATGCCAATTTAAAGATGAGCAAACTTATCATTCAAGAACTCAAAGTAACCATCTGAAACCCAAGATGTAGGAAATCCCGCCACTCAGATAAAGTATCAAATTTGACATGAAACGGCCCTATCACTTTCAGAGAGTAGGAGGCTGCCTGGCTTAACTTTGAGCAAAACCTGCCTTGGCTTTCAGTTAAGTGAAACATTCTCTCAGCTGTGTCAGAGTCATGGATTTTCGCTGTAGTTACAGTCTGGTAATCTGGTGTAGCCTTAGTTAAACAAACAAAATCAACAAAAATCCCAATTTAAATTGAATTACAAAAATACTCCCAAACCTAATTTAGAAAAGCACAAACGGAACAAACATTCTGCAAATTTTCAATTCATGCTGTTGAGCTTAAAGTCTGCAATCAAACCCACTCAAATTCTGCTCAAGTATCAGTCTGATTTTTTTTTAAATCTAAATTGTAGAGATTTCTATCCTTAAGAAATCCAGAGACTGAGCTTTGGCAACAGACCTGAGTTTGAATCCATCACTGACTAGATGTAGGATTGCGAGCACATTTCTAAACTACTCTGAACCAGTTTCCTTGAGTGTAGAGACCAGAAACATCTACTTCTAACAGCCACTGTGCAGATCAAACAAGGAGACTGTAGGTAAATTTTAGCATCCCATACACACTGTAGATGAATGACAAATATAAATTCCCTTTCCTTCTACCAAAACAGTACTTCAAATGCCAATTCTCTTAACCACAGCATATTTTTTCATTCATTCATTAGATATTTGTTGAGCACCTACCATGCACCCTGGGTTCCTCTGGCAGCCAGCAAACAGATAATTATACAAATAATTGATTAAAAACCACCACAGTGTTGAGTCCTGCTGAGTGTGTTTTGAAGGAAAGGACAGATTCCTTTACAATGACTGCCCTGTGGCCACCCATCCCCCAGCCTATGCTATGTCCCCTCCCATGATCGGAGAGCCAGAGACCAACAGTCAGAAGGTCCCTTGCTAACGGGTTATGGCTTTCTCCTCCTGGTGGACTTCCTCTAAAGCCCCCTACAAGGAACATATTTGGGGAGCAGAAATACATTTGGTGACTGACAGTTTTTCCTGTCTGAACCATGAAAGAGGGGTGGTGGAGTAAGTGTGAGGGGCTCTTTGAGCTGAACTTGCGGGGGTGTTACCTGGGGGTACCTGAAGGGTTTTCTGAGGGCTTGTCTGCTCAGCTGCACCCCTTCTGGCTCCCACAAGGAAGTGATGTTGTCCTGCCAGCCAGTGTGGAGGTCTGCACAGTGTGCATGTGCCCATCTGTGCCAGGGGGTCACAGGGCTCCAGTGAAGGCGAGGAACAGGACAAACCTTTACTGATGCCCAGCAGGCACTGGACCAGCACGGATCCCCACAGCAATCAGGTGAAGTCGCAGCTGTCATCCCAACACAAGGGCACACAGCTGCTAAGTGAGTAAGGGGGATTCAAAGATTCAGTCTGGCTCCAAACCCCTTGCTTTTTCTAGTCCAGTACCTCAAGAAGGTCAGATTTAATTCTCCAGATGGTCACACAGTGGTTGGCGTGCCAGGTATATCGGAACAAGACAGGTAGGCAGGCAAAGCTGTGTGTACTAAGTATTGAAGGAAAAGCCAATGGTGATGGGCCCAAGTGCCTCCCCACTAGACTCTGAGCTCTCTCAGGCCGGGATCGGCCCTTCCTCTCAGCATCTCCAGCGCTGGGCACAGAGTAGGTGATATAAACAACAACGCGGATGAAATTCAAATGCTTTATGCTACGTGAGAGATCCTGACTCAAAAGGCTATATGCTGCACAACTTCATTTATATGACATTCAGAAGAAGACAGAACCGTAGGGACAGAAAACAAATGCGTTGCCAGAGGCTGGGGTGGGAGGAGAAGCTGATTACAAAAAGGCATGGGGAGAACTTTGGTGGTGATGGAACAGTTCTATATTTATACTGAGACAGTGGCTATATGACTATATGCATTTGACAAAGCTCATAGGACTACACAATAAAAAGGATACATTTCACTGCATGCAAATTATACCTTAATTTTTAAAATGCAAGAAAAAAGAGAGCAAGCAATGAATACCAGCAGAAATAGATTTATTGTGAAGCTAATGAAGTTTAAGCCTCAGGGCTCCTCAAAGGCATGGGTGCTGGGAGGTGTCCTAGCAATGTGTTCATCATATTTTTATGACTTTTTCTATAAAAGCTCCTCCTCTCCACTGTAAAAGCTTCAGGCCCCATGAAACCTAGTTCTTGAACACAAGTATAAAAGTAGATCAAGAAAGGAGAAATGGCAGGCTCCAAAGAGCTGGACTCAAGTGGGACCCTAGAGAAAGGGAAGGCCTGGTTCCAGCAGACAGAGGTAAGGCAGGGGGTAGGGAAGACAGTCCATGGAGAGGAACGTGCATGGATGGAAGTGCAGAGGTTTTCTGAGGTTTCCAATATCCACAGGAGCACCAGGAATTTGGTAGCCCTACACTATATGCTCACCACCCCAAGCATATGTGTATGGTGTGATCTCTCAGCCATACTACGCCATTCCAGTCTGGTAGAAAAGCTGTGACCTAATGGGCTGTGAATTCTAGATGCTGGTAAGCTGGTGTAACAAGCATTTATGATTTTTCTGGCTCCCTGCACAGCAGTGACACCCCCCACCGCACCACTGCACCGCTCCCACTGCCTTGGGCAGGGACGTTTCACCTATGAACCTGAAGCTGAAAACAGCGGATGCTCACCTTTCCAGCTTGCTTTGCAGCAGGGATATGGGCCTGCGACAGACACACCTGCCCAGCAGGTATGAACCCAGTTCCTTAGAACCCTCTCACCCAGCTATGCTGAGGCTGAATCCCTCATGCTTACAATCCTATGATACCACATGACAAATACTGCCAAACAAGGCTGGTCTTGGGTGTTGAGTTATTAATTTCTGGTGGTTAAAATTAGGCCAGTTAACAGAGTTGAATGCAGCTGAGATTTAAAAACGGTTCTGTCTCAAAGAGATACCTGCACATCAATGTTCATAGCAGCATTATTCACAATAGCCAAGAGATGGAAATGACTCGTGTCCATTGACAGATGAATGAATAAAGAAAATGTGATACATATATTTTTATATATGTATAATACAGCCTTAAAAAGGAGGGAGATCCTGACACATGCTACAACACTAATGAACCTTGAGGACATTTATGCTCAGTGAAATAAGCCCAACATGACAGTGATTGCAATGGGGTGGGGGACTTGATAATATGGGTGAATGCTGAAACCACATGTTGCTCATGCGAAACCCTCATAAGATTGTATATCAATGATACCTTAATTAGTAAATAATTAATTTAAAAAAAAGAAAAGTCCATCACAAAAAGACAAATACTGTATGATTCCACTTACCTGAGTGAACTGCCCTAGAAAAGCCTTGACTAGATACTACTCTAGATAAGTCAAATTCATAGGAACAGAAAGTAAAATGGTAGTTTACTTTCATTGCAAAGGACCTGACGTGGCTGGTTATAAATAATTGTGTGGCTCCTAAGAAATCCCTACCATCCCAGGCCCTGGGTTTGTCAGCAGACAGATGCAGGGCAGCTAACGCTGTCGTCACCCCACCTAAAGCAGGGGGAAGAGCAGAGGAAGGCAAACCTTGTCCAGACCTGACTCACCTGCTCATGGAAGAACAAAGATTGTCTGAAACAGGGATGTTGGGCTCATACCCAGATGCCTCCCTGATTACACCACAAAAGCCCAAAGAAAGAAAAGTGCGCTGGATAACTGCCAGGTTTCCTCTAGTGAGTGAAATTTAAATTTTGAGAGGAGAATGTCCAGCACATGTCTTAATTATGAGGGAGTTGTGTTAATTACAAGGGATGGCTAGGGAACAAAATGCAGCTGATGGCTGCTGAAGGAAGGTTCTGGCTGCGAGCTCTGCAGCTCGCTCCAGAGGGGGCCAGCCCGGGAAGCACGGAGCAGCCTCACAGGATCGCTGCCTGCGGAGGCTGTAAGGAAGCCCACCTGCCTGAGAAACGGCCCTGAGTGCACGCCTCTGTGGGCGCTGGCTGGACAACGGCAGGGGGCCGGACCACCACTGCCAACAGGCCCTGGGTGAGGAATGTGAGGCCCGGTTGGGTGATAACTGTGTATTTTGGAAATTTGCTTGGAAAGCAATCCTTAGTACTGTTCCAAAAGGTATTGTGGGCTACTGCTAATTAGTTAACAAGGGGAAATATAATGTTTTACTTTATTTAGAAAACAGATATTCCTCTCAGCCACCACAGAATGAGAACTACTCTTTAACAACTGTACCATTTGCTTTTGCAGATCTCAAGAGAACATGTAAAACTAGGTCACTATGAAGGACAGAAAAATCCCAAGACAGTAACAGAAAGAACTGGCTTTGAGGTTGCAGATATTAGAAATTACATTTGCTTCAGAATAAAAATAATATGCATTCTTTCCATTTGTGAGCCCCACATGGCCATGATCACAGGGGGGCATAAGGGAATGTCCCAGTGAGGGATGTCCTGTTATCCAGGAACCCAGTACCAAGAAGGAAGCCTCACAGTTTGAAAAAAAGTCAACATCACCTAAGAAACCGTGCTGATTACTGGATGCTCAGTGTGCTGGGCACGGCTGTACACACTTTATATGCACTTATACGACACTGGCAGGATCATCCTCTCCATTTCACAGACTGGAAGTGAGGATCAGCGCAGTTAAATAATCAGGCTAAGGTTACATAGCAAATCCATGGCAGAGCTGGAACTAGAATGTGAGATTTCAAAGCCTTGGGAGCTAAACCCCTGATGTCCCCACCTTTCTGATCACACAAAATCAGTAAAATATTTTGATCACGTTACTTGTATTATCCTGAATCCTTTCTTTTGCTGAGGCAAATCTTTAAAGTCATCGTGAGGACTGGTTTATTTGAAATGAGGTCATCTAATACACAGGCCCACGTACCAAGGCACACGCAAGCTGTGACAAGGCTTGGTTTGGGCTCTGCTGAAAGCAAACGGCAGAGTGAGAGGCACCATGTCGGTCCCAGCATGTCATGGACTACCCTACCCCTGTCCCTAGGATCTCCCATGGAGAATGCGTGCCTTCCTCCGGATTTCTGGACCCAATTCCAATGAGTGTGTATGTACGGGGGAGTGGGGGTGGGCGGAGGTTGTCATGCACAACATCAGCAATTCTCCAATACCAGCAGGGTGTCCAACTCAATTCTGATGCCATCCACCCAGAGACAGCACCAGATTCCCCAGGCTAAGGGCTCCGTCCTACAAGCCGGACTTCCGCCTACCACTTCAGAGGCCAGTCTCCAGCCCTAGGCTGTTCACCTGTGCTTCTGGCCAACAGGCTACAGGGTGGAGGTTCCTACCACCTCCTGCTTAGGTTCCACTAATTTGCTAGAGCGGCTCACAGAACTCAGGAAAACACTTTAGTTTACCTGTTTAATACAGGATACAAGTTAACAGCCAGATAAAGAGAGTGCAGATAGTGTCTGTCCTCGTGGAGCTTGGGGTCTCGCTCTGTGGCACATGGAAGCTTTCTGGTTCCCCAAGTGGGGAAGATCTCTCTCAGACAGGGAAGCAGTATGAAAAAACAGAGCAAAATGCTCTTCTCACAGGGTTTTGTGATGGTTTCACTGCATAGTCATGAGTGACTAAATCATTGGTCATTGGCTGATTCAACCTCCAGCCCCTGCCCTCTGCCCTCCCAGGGGTTGGGGGCTGAAGGCTGTGAGTTCCCACCCTC
The DNA here is from genome assembly GCA_032199065.1 of Smutsia gigantea. Taxonomy (NCBI): domain Eukaryota; kingdom Metazoa; phylum Chordata; class Mammalia; order Pholidota; family Manidae; genus Smutsia; species Smutsia gigantea. The sequence goes on along the minus strand of JAVSCE010008229.1, from coordinate 9,907 downwards.
TAATCACTGGCTGGTCCCCTAGCAACCAGCTCCTGCCCTTGGGTAGGATCCAAAAGTCTCTCCATTGACAAAAGAGGATATACATTTCACCTCCATGGCTCTGAAGGCTATTCAGGAACTGTGGATGAAGACCAAATGTATCTGAGACATGTATTTTGGTCACGTGAATGTCCAAATATATATATTTTATAACTCATTATATTGTAGTGCCACATGCCCATCTGACGTTCAGACCCATTGTCTCCTCTGGGCAGGGCACTGTGCTAAAAACTGCCCATTTGATCTCCTTCCGAGCTCACAACACCCAGTGGCTTTCCCTGTCCACAGAGCCGGTCAGCACCTGTGAATGGTGGATGTGGCCTAGCTGTAAAGCCGCTTGAACCCTAAGCTGCGCATAAAAGGAGGGACAACCTTGGAGGCCTGGGTGTGTGACATCAGGGAAATGCCTCTTCCCAGAAGGTTCTTGAGGGTGGTCTCAGAGGACACCTGAAGTCCTGCCTAGATTCCTCCCAAAATAAAGAGGGAAAACAACAGACAAAATCACACTACTCCCTTTCCCTATGTGCATTTGGCAATAAGGCTTTACTGTAAATGGTACAGTCTGGCCAAACCTTCAGCCCTGATAGGATCTTACCTCCCACCCCCACCAGCTGGTCTGTGGAGAAATGCCTGGGCTGAGGCATCCCTGGAGATACCCCTGGGGGTCCAGCTAAAGGAGCTGGCAGTCTCTGACACTGTTGTGTCCAGTAGTTCTACAGCTTCTTTGCCATGGCAGCAGGCAGAGAAGGCAAGTTGCTTTTTAGGATGGGTCTGTCGGTTTGAGGAGTGACGTGGGTCTCAGACCACTGGGTAGAGGCGCCTGGCCTGGGGAAGGTCCACGTCAGCCAGAGCCTAGGATGCCATCTCTGGTCTCTGGGCCCTGAAGGGGGAATGTGGCCCAGGGGAAGGGCTCCCAACTAGGGCTCAGTAACCCTGGTTTTAAGCTCAGCTCGGATCCCAACGCTGGGGGGTAATCTTGGGCAATCACTGCCCCACCCCAGACCTCAGTCTCCTCCTCCTTTTACTCAGAAAGCACTGACCTACTGAGCTGGTACATGTTGAACTGATCTGGTACAATAAGGGTCCAGCAGTGAGCAGGTGGGAGAGCACCCTGTTGAGTTCTGGGGCGCCCCTCTCCCCCAGCTCAGGCACTCTTTCATCCCGCAACTGCACAGTCTGACGCCTCTGCTCGGCTGCTTGCTCATACTGTGTGGGCACCACTGAGCATGAACTGCCCACTCCCCCAAGTCTGCATCCTGAGATAGCGTGAGGATGTTAGCAAACACCCAAACGTGGTGATAAGCGAAGCTGCTACAAGGCCATCAGGATAGACGTGGACCGTCACCCCACCCTGTGGTGTAGTCCCAGAAATTGCAGCAGGAAGTAGAGTGGTCAAAAGGTGATCTTTTTTTGCTGTATCCATTGTCACCAGCAGATGGGAATCACGGGTCAGATCAGCAAGGCAGAGCGCTGACAGAGGCTTCCGTCAGCTGGGAAGAAAAAGAATGGATGGACTGGGTTGGAAAACAGGAAAATATGGGTGTGTGCATGTGTGAATGTTGGGCAGCACAAAAGAGCTTGTAGGCGCAGGCAGCTCTTCGTGGGTTAGTGTTCCTGGACCATGAGGTTTGGTGGGTGGGGAAGGGGTCACCCGTGAATGCCAGGCCAAGGAGGTACAGATATTGTCTCATGGGTGATGGGGGCTGAGAGGCGCCTGAGCAGGGGGAATGGTTGGTGAGAGGAAGATGGTGGAGCCTGAGGAGCAAGGAGGGGCAGAACAGGTAGAAGAGCTCTGGAGGTGAGCCAGCAGGTGCACAGGGAGGGAGGGAGGGCTCCCAGCACCCAGGGCCTGTGGCCTGAACCGGGAATGGCTGAGGGTGAGGACAGCCTGGAACCTGGAATCAGCCATAGGCCTCACAGCTGGCCCTGGGCCTGCACCTGCCTGGCTCAGGACTGAGGGTGCCAGCACGCACCATCCATTCAGCAAGCATGTGCCCCGAGAAGATAGACAGGACCCTGCCCTCATGGAACTTACCATCCTTGGGGCAGACAAGAAGCATATCACCAAGTATACCAAGGAGGTGATTTCAGAGAATGGTAAGATCTGGGCACTGGGGGAGCTCCCTTAGGTGGGTGGTTAGGGAGGGCCTCTCAGAGGTAGCTTTCAGGCAACAAGAAAATCCAGGAGAAGCTGAAAGCTTTTCACCTAAGATCAGAACAAGACAGAGATGCCCACTCTCCCCACTGTTATTCAGCACAGTACTGGAGGTCCTAGCCACGGCAATCAGACAAAACAAAGAAATACAAGGCATCCAGATTGGTAAAGAAGAAGTCAAACTGTCACTATTTGCAGATGACATGATATTGTACATAAAAAACCCTAAAGACTCCACTCCAAAACTACTACAACTAATATCTGAATTTAGCAAAGTTGCAGGATACAAAATTAATACATAGAAATCTGTTGCTTTCCTATACATAAATGGTGAGCTAACAGAAAGAGAAATCAGGAAAACAATTTCATTCACAATTGCATCAAAAAGAATAAAATACTTAGGAATAAACCTAACCAAGGAAGTGAAAGACCTATACCTTGAAAAGTACAAGACACTCCTAAGAGAAATTAAAGAGGACACTAACAAATGGAAATTCATCCCATGCTCTTGGCTAGGAATAATAAATATTGTCAAAATGGCTATACTACCTAAAGCAATCTACAGATTCAATGCAATTCCTATCAAAATACCAACAGCATTCTTCAATGAACTGGAACAAATAGTTCTAAAATTCATATGGAACCATAAAAGACCCCGAATAGCCAAATCAATCCTGAGAAGGAGGAATAAAACAGGGGGAATTACGCTCCCTGACTTCAAGCTCTACTACAAAGTCACAGTAATCAAGACAATTTGGTACTGGCACAAGAACGGACCCATACACCAGTGGAATAGAATAGAGAGTCCAGATATTAACCCATATACAGTCAATTAATATACAATAAAGGAGCCATAGATATACAATGGGGAAATGACAGCCTCTTCATCAGCTCCTGTTGGCAAAACTGGACAGCTACATGTAAGAGAATGAAACTGGATTACTGTCCAACCCCATACACAAAAGTAAACTCAAAATGGATCAAAGACCTGAATGTAAGTCATGAAACCATAAAACTCTTAGAAAAAAACATAGGCAAAAATCCCTTGGACATAAACATGAGCAACTTCTTCATGAACATATCTCCCCGGGCAAGGGAAACAAAAGCAAAAATGAACAAGTGGGACTATATCAAGCTGAAAAGCTTCTGTACAGCAAAGGACACCATCAGTAGAACAAAAAGACATCCTACAGTATGGGAGAATATATTCATAAAAAACGTATCTGATAAAGGGTTGACATCCAAAATATATAAAGAACTCATGCACCTTAACAAACAAAGCAAATAATCCAATTAAGAAATGGGCAGAGGACATGAATAGACACTTCTCCAAAGAAGAAATTCAGATGGCCAACAGGCACATGAAAAGATGCTCCACATCACTAATCATCAGAGAAATGCAAATTAAAACCACAATGAGATATCACCTCACACCAGTAAGGGTGGCCACCATCCAAAACACAAACAACAAATGTTGGCGAGGATGTGGAGAAAAGCAACCCTCCTACACTACTGGTAGGAATGCAAATTAGTTCAACCATTGTGGAAAGCAGTATGGAGGTACCTCAAAAAACTCAAAATAGAAATACCATTTGACCCAGGAATTCCACTCCTAGGAATTTACCCTAAGAATATAGCAGCCCAGTTTGAAAAAGACAGATGCACCCCTATGTTTATCGCAGCACTATTTACAATAGCCAAGAAATGGAAGCAACCTAAGTGTCCATCAGTAGATGAGCGGATAAAGAAGAGATGGTACATATACACAATGAATATTATTCAGCCATAAGAAGAAAACAAATCCACACATTTGCAACAGCATGGATGGAGCTAGAGGGTATTATGCTCTGTGAAATAAGCCAGGCAGAGAAAGACAAGTATCAAATGATTTCACTCATATGTGGAGTATAAGAACAAAGAAAAAAACTGAGGGAACGAAACAGCAGCAGACTCACAGAACCCAAGAATGGACTAACAGTTACCAAAGGGAAAGGGACTGGGGAGGATGGGTGGGAAGGGAGGGACAAGGGGGAAAAAGGGGCATTGCAATTAGCAGATGTAATGTTGGGGGGCATGGGGAGGGCTGTACAACTCAGAGAAGACAAGCAGTGATTCTATAGCATCTCACTATGCTGATGGACAGTGACTGTAATGGGGTATGTGGGGGGGACTTGATGTGGGGAGTCTAGTAACCATAATGTTGCACATGTAATTGTAGATTAATGATACCAAAATATAAAAAAGGAAAAAGAAAATCCAGGGCCCAGGCAGAGGGAACAGTGTTTGCAAAGGCCTGGGGATCAGGGCCTGATCTGTACAAGGAGCCAGTGGGAGCCAGTGCCTGGAGAACATGCAGGGAGACAGTGGGACCTGAAGCTGGAGAGGGAAGCCCCTTACATAGGACTATGCAGGCTGAGCTAAGGGGAATATCACCAAGTATACCAAGGAGGTAATTTCAGAGAATGGTAAGATCTGGGGCTTGGGGGAGCTCCCTTAGGTGGGCAGTTAGGGAGGGCTTCTCAGAGGAGGTAGCTTTTAGGCAACAAGAAGCCCCTCACCAAGGCAGGAGAGCTACCCACAGCATTAGCTTTCCTGTGTGACCTTGAGCAGGTCTCCCACCCTCTCTGATTTCCAAGTTCTGTGGCAGTGCAGAGGAAGGCCAGGTGCATTCTCAGAGCCCTCCCAGCTGTGCCTGACAGGGCTTTTGCTCCCACCCATCCCTGCTCTGCAGTGGGGTCTTTTGAGAGGGGCAGGTGGAGAAAACTCTGGAACCAAGAGGCTCCTGGACACGGGGCGGGGGGTGGGGCGGGGTACAGGCTTCATGGCTGATTCGCTCCTTGAAGAACGCCCAGGCCCCTGGCCATGCTGCTTCCATCCAGCCCTCTCTCAAACCAGGACTGGAGAAAGACACAGCTGAGGTTTCCCCAGGGCCACCCAGTGATCGGCCACTCTGAAACCCTGCTGCTCCAGGAGGTTCCCTGACAGCGTGTGTAGCTGGGAATCTGAGACCAGTGCTGAGCTGGGATCATTTATCACATGGCCTCCAACAGAGGCCTTTCTGCAAAAGATGTTCTTTCCCGGGGGTTCCAATCTGTGTTGCCTAAAATAGGTTAACCAGCTGCACCATTTCCCCTGAGCACCCCCAGATCCTTCCTTGCACCCTCCAACTTTCCCCAGCCAGTAGGAAGCCCTCAAGTGGGGGTGGCAGCCCCTAGAAACATGTCTAAGACAAGCCATGTTCTCCAAGCTCGCTGGCCCATGTGCTGCGGGAGGTGGCGGAGGAGCTGTACACACTGCTGGGAGGTATCCTAAGGATGGGTGGGGGCGGCCAGAGCCTCCTGGGCTGCACCTGGCTTTGTGCCCAAGAGCAGGTGCTGCCTTGAAAGGCCCTCCTGAGTTGCTGGAGACCAAGCCCCTGTGCCCTTACTCTTCTCCTTGTTGTTCCTGTGGGAAATAATGATGGTCCACTGACTGAATGCCTGCCCTCAAGAAGCGGCTGACAGCTGCAGGGAGGGTGGTCCTGGCTGGAGCTGTGGAACCCAGAAGAAGGAGCAGCCAGCTCTGCCTGAATGCTCAGGGAGCCAGTGGCACTTGCTCTGGGAGGCAGGTCAGGGAGAGGGACGCTGGGCAGAGACATGAAGGCCCAGGACATGAAAGAACAGGGTGCATTTGATCATCTGAGATCCCAGCCTGCTTGAGTCCATGAGGCTCACAGCCAGAATGTTTCTCTTTCATAAAGCCAGATTATCAGAGACCAGGCCACAGAGAGCCTTGAATGCCTGGCATACTAGTCAGGATGGACTAGTTGTGCTGTATAACAAACATCCCCCAGAAGACCACCGCCTTAACCAGAATTTATCCCTCACGGCTGCTATGTCTGTAACCAGACAGCAGAGGGACAGCTCACTGCTGTCACCCTGGGATCCAGGCAGCCGTCTGGAGTGCTTGCATGTCACAGAGGGAGAGAGGCATATGGGCTCGTGGAGCTTCTTCCCTAAAGCAGCACTCGTCACTTTCATGCAAACAAACTGGGACACATGGCCTCCCTGACTTCTTGTGGTGTGGCGTCGTGCACATCACCCTCAGCCGCGGAGTGCAGGAAATATCTGGTGGCCTGACGACGACTGCACAGGCCCAGCTGGGTTCTCCGCTTACCCCCAAGCAAAGCGAGGGGCCTCGGGAGGCACCGAGTAGAGCAGACTGAGGTCTTGTTTTACTTTCTTTTTATTGACTTACGTGTAGAGAGGGGCAAGAATCCTGCGTGAACAGCTGATGGGTGGTGCAAATAGGACGTGCTTGCGTGTGACCAGCACCCAAATGAAGAGAAAGAGCATCGCCAGGCGCTGCGGGGCCGTGCCCCACCCAGGATCTGTTTGTTGGCTGCGAAGTCTCACCCACGCGCAGTCTCTTCCGCCTTCCGCTCAGTGTGCCGTTTCCGAGGCCCGCCTGGGCAGTGCTGCCGCTGCATTATGTTCTGCTGTGTGCAAAGACCCGTGTGTTTGCCCCTCTACCTTTGATGAGCATTTGGAGAGTTTACAGTGTGAGGCTCTTATGAGTAAACCTGCTGTGAACATTCTGGAACACGTTTTGGTGCCTGTGCATTCCCGGGGGAAGTGTGCCCGTGGGTGGAACTGCCCTGGTCTCCTGGTATTTAAGAAGGCTCCCCTGGATGTAGGGGAGAGACCCAGGCATGACCCAGGCCTGGAACCGTCAGCATGTAGACCAGGCCCTCAGCTCCCTCAGCCTCAGAATCCAGAGACGCGCTCAGTACGGTTTCATTTTCCATGGAACTTGGGGAGCTAGATGGAAAATCCCTTGAAACAAGGCCCAGACACATGGGGCTGTGTGCTCTGCCCCAAACAGTAACACCGGGGCCTGCTATGGAGTCATGCAGTGACAGCGCTTGCTGGGAGTGGGCAGGAGTAGTCGGCCATATTTTAATGCATGGAACTAACACCTGGGGGCACGTGTGAGGGGCACCGCCAACCCCGAGTCTTGCAGGCACGCCTTCCCCCATCTGATGTGCAGGAATACTGAGGCAGAGGGGACCCCCGGGGTGGCCGGGCTGGCTGAGCTCCCTCTCTGCTCCCCACTCCTGGGCACAAAGGACAGAGCCTGGCATCATTTGCTCACGGGTTGGCGAGACTTGCCACATAACCTCTCGGGGTGGCATTTCCTAATAGAGAAGCCGTGAGAGGGGAATTCCTTACCCAGAACGCAGCCCGAGTGGTGGGGCTTTAGGCTCTGGCCACTGGAAGACAGGCCTGTCTGGGAGCCTCACCTGGGGCCCACCTGGCCCTACATCCATGAGACCTGAGCAGAGGAGGCCCTGGGCCTCAGTGCCAGGAAGACCTGGCTTCCCGGGCCGGTCTGTGGCGCTGGACAGGTGCATGGCTGTTGGGGCGATCTCCCAGGAGAACATACACAGGGTGCTGGGTCTCCACTGGATCCCCAGGCCTGTCTGCTGGGATGCATGGCCCCACTACCCAAGCCCTTCAGGGTTGGTCAGTTTTAGTTTTGTTTCTGTTTTGATGAAGATAATGGTGTGGTTGTTCTTTTGGCTGGCCTCCCCTGACCCCACATCTGGGCGACCAGGCAGAGGGTGGTCCCTGAGAACCTGCACTCCTGGGGAAGTGGGCCAGGCACTGCTGGGGATACCTAGGGGATACCAGGGGGACACTGGGCTGTCATGAGAAGGAATACAGGTTTGTTGCAGGCACATGGGGGGCTCTTTCGGTAAATTGTTTCAGTGCCTAACAGGAAGAAGAACATGAGGCTTTGATGCTAGCCGCCGCCTCTCGGCCAGGTGCCACGTCACTCAGTCCAGAGACCTGGGGGCTGTCTGCAGCAGGCCCAGCGTCAGCATGGGGCACACTGTGGGTGGGTTCCCTGGGACCGGGGACATGGATGAGGGGATGACAGGCATGCCGGCGGCCCAGTGTGCCATGGCTTTGGTCCACACTGCAGCCACATCGTGGCTGGGAACCAGGGTGCGGGTGGGTGTGGGGGACGGTGCTCCAGGCAGGAGACAGCAAACAGGTGCAGACAGACAAGTCTGGGGAATGAGTCATGATCTCCAAGGGGCCAGAGGCCAGAAAGGGCAGTGGGGACCAGCTGAGGGGAGGGGCAGGAGCCTGGTGTTGGGGATCTTGGGGCATGGGCATCTGACTGGCTGTGATGGAGAGGGTGGCCTGGGGGACACTGGAGGGCGAGGGCGGAGGGGGGTGGGGACCAGGGAGGGCAGAGTGGGGGTCCAGGCAGAATGACAGCATTGTTACGGGCACCAGCATATACTGGGGCACTTCCTAACCGGCCAGGAGACACCAAGACATCCAGCTCCCAGAGGCCCACACGGCCCCTCCCGGGGCTCACAGCACCCCCACACACTCAGACCTCCCCCGAGAGACTCCCGTCCTGAGGAGCCTTCTGAATCCCCAGCGATGAAGGCAGGAGAGGCCCAGACCAGCCTGACCCACGTGTAGGCCCCTGTGCCCTGGTTCTCATGGAGCAAATCCCTGCTCGGTATCTATGGCAACTCTCTATCAACCAGAACTCACTTCCGCAAACTCCTGTTCCCCACTTATTCCACAAATCTCAGAGCTGTTGGTCTTTTAAAAAATCTTATCTCACTGGAGAAAAAATAGAAAATACCAAAGAGTGTAAAGAAGGAAATAGCAGTTACCTCCAGGCTCCATTCAGAACCAAATCAGGGATCTCTTTTTGTTCTAGCCTTGTTCTGAAAGGAGAGCCTGGAAATGTTTGCGGCAGGGTGGGCACGAGGCTGGCACTCCTACCTGGCGCATGGTACCACTAGGAGCCAGCCCCAGGACTTGGGGCAGCCTACCTCCAGCATGTTCCCGCTGTGTGATCTTAGGCAAATTACACGACCACTCTGAGCCCCCATCTGCGACCTGTAGAACTGGGTAGCTAAGATAGTTTGTTGATTTAATACATGCAAAGCACTTAGCATACAGTTAAGTGTTCAGTAAATAGGAACCAGTGTTACTATTAGGGTGATTGTTATCTGCTACTTCCCAGGCATGACTAGTGGATTAAATCATGATCTCTACAGCATTCAGCAGAGTGCCTGGGACCTACACTGCCAGGGTGTGGCAGCGGGTCCCGTGACTGTCCCCTAGCCAAGGCGGCTTTGTGGGCCTGTGACCCATGCAGCCGCACAGGGCCTGTGCTTGGTGTCATGCTCTGCTGTTGCCGACTTGAGATTCATACTTTGTGAGCAGGGGCCTTACATTTTCATTTTGCATGGCTTCCCCCCAAATTATGAAGCTTGTCCTGCTCTTACAATAGGATTCCTCCCAACCATCAACTGTCTGCGGGCTCGCCTGTCTGGGCACCCCACGTGTAAGTCTGTGCTCAGAGCTCTGTGTGAGTTAAAGCTGGGGGCAGGGTGGCCCCACCTCCTCCAGGAGAACACTCTGTGAGGTCAGGTGCTGCCTGGGCACACAGGGACAGGCTCCGGGGCAGTGCTCCGAGTACCATGCCAGGGGCGGGCAGGAAGCTGTCTGGGTGGAATGCCAGCCGGGGCGGGCAGGGCAGAGCAGGGGCCTGCCTAGCTGTGGCCAGGCACACTGGGGAGATGCAGGGCGACTCAGGTTAGAATCCATTGAAACCGAGCCATGCGCTGGGGTGGCCAAGTACCTGTGAAGAGGCAGGACAGCGACACCAGCAATGAGATGCTAGTCTTCAGGGAGG
>JAVSCE010008228.1:0-11055 GCA_032199065.1 Smutsia gigantea | reverse complement strand
ATCAGTCTTATTCCAGGGCCTTTGTAAATTTTTGGAAAATGACAATGTGAATTCTGAATAGAATATAATAGTACTTTCTTCAACAGACTCATTCTGAGACTTATAATTATTTTCGTAGTTTTTTAATGTGTTATGTATAAATGGAATCATAACCTAAGAGAACAGTATCTCTAAGTAGTGCAGCTAAGGTAATTTCACTGGCAGACTGCCCTACCTCCTACCATTCTATTCTCTCTTTCCTTGGGAGCATATAGCCATCCAGCTAGAGACTACTTTTCCCAGAATTGTTTTGGCCAAGAGTTCCCACATGACTAAGTTATCACCAGTGTAATGGAAATAAAAGTGATGTGGACAACTTCTGTCTCATTTTCTTAAAAAAAAAATTCTAGATTCCCTCTCCAAGTCCCCTTCTCCTGAGTAAGAACATAAAGTGCTTGTGACCCAGCTTCAGACACACAGATGAGAACGATGTGTTAGGGGAGTGGTGGAGCAACAACATAAAAAGGTCCTTTAATCCTGAAGGTCCTTGTGTGTCCGAGCTGCCCCAGCAACCCTGAATTCTCCCCTTGGGATTGGCATGTGAAAGAGAAAACTCTTAAAGTACCTTAGCCTTTACTGTAATCAATGTATCTCATTTTTTATGATTAAATATTCTCTTCTATGAAAGTGCTCGACTTGTAGCCTCGCATATGAGGCTGTTAACTGCCCCAATAATGCAATGATGTTAAACAAAGTTCTGACGGTGATGCCCTGGGTTGAGGATGTAGACCCAGTGGGGAGGCATCAAACGTCCTCCTGTCCAAATATTCCTCGTTTGGATTTGATTTGGTTTAGCCCTGTTCAAATGGTATGTTTAGCATGACTTGAGGGTAATAGTGGTATAAATATGTTCGAAGTGTTTCCGCCTTCTTCAGAAGGCTGTTATAAGCACTTAAAGACAGTAAAGCTTTCATTTCCACAAGAAGACTATACCTTCTGGACTAGATTTCTGGATATGTTGTCATATAGAATAAAATTTATTATAAAAATGCTACACTACAGGTAGTCTTCAAGTTAGATATCTGAGCCTGTGCTATGGTTTTCTGAAGACTTCTGTAGCTGCTTAGTAAGTATGTCTTTCATTCACTTATGTCTTTGTCCTAACTGCTAGGGAGATCAAAGAAGTATTCGCTCTGATTGGAAGGAGCTCATGTCTTTGTCTTTTGTGATGAACATCATCTTCTGGAACTCAGAACAGCGCCTACCATGTAGGGTCCTTGAATAGTTGAAGACTGAATGAATGTAGATGCTGAAAAAATGTATATACAGAAAAGCTTAATAATACAAGGCAGTCTTGGAATGACAAGTGGCCTTGAAATAAGAGCTATGGAGTTTAGAATAGTGAGAGTCAATAATAGAGTAGAAGCTCTGAAGAATATGTAAGACTTAGCTGGAGGGAATTGATGTTGGTTCCAGGTAACAGCGACAGATAGTATGTACAATGTTAAAGGCAATATAGATCATCTCTGCCTATGAGACATTCCTGTGATGATGGAAGAGTTCTTTGTCTGCACTTTGACATGGTACCAACTAGCCTCGTTTCAAGTACTGCTGAGTACTTGAAACAAAGCAAGGGTGACTGGAACAGAAATTTTAATTTTACATAATTTCAGTTAATTAAAAAGGTCATTTTAATGCATATGGTGAATGGCTACGATATTGAGAACACAGGCGTAGATAATTCAAATATAACGGTGTATGAACAAATATTTAGCTATAAGAAAGAGCCAAGTAAGTTTTGAGCTTAGTAAGTGCCTAAACTCACTGACCAAAGTGCCTAAAGTAAGACCACTGAGGTATAAAATCTAAAGTAAGGCTGCAGAAAGGTGTATGTCCTCAAGTCCCATGTGGAAACTGTGAAATTTGCCTTGGATTTGCCATAGTACTTCTTTAGTTGTATATATACACGCACACACACACGGCCTTGAAATGAGAGCTATTTATTAGAAGATACTGAGAAAACTAAAGGAGGTGGTCAAGATTTTTTAACTAAGTCTGTGTTTCTCCCTTTTAAATTCAAGTTAACAGCCTTTTAAAATAATGTAATTCTTAGATTGTGTGCATCAAGACATCTAAATTTCAATTATAGTGTTTCTAAAATTATTATTTTTTCATGGAGAGCCATGACACATTAGCTAAATAATAAAAAAAGTTTATTTCATGGGAAGCTATGGCAGAATTCTTCTAACCTAAATATTTTCCAGGAAATTATCATATGTGAAAATAGAATTGATAATGTTTTCCCTAAATCTAGCATAATTTATATGAAAGTTGTGTATTATTTGTGTCAACTTGCCCAAAGAGATGTTTTTTTATCCATAATAAGTGCTGGCAATTAAAATTTACTGAACATAATTGTGAAATATATTGTAGCATATTCAATTTTGTACATTTATGTAAGGAGAGTTGTATGACAAGTGAGATGGAGATGAAGAAAGAAAGGAAAAAACGAGGAAAAAACATGGCAGAGAATGTATTTACTGGCTTCTTTGATGGAATTTTTTGCTTATATTGGATAGTTGAGTCCAATTTCTCTATTCTTTAGATGCAGGCAAGTGAAATGGAACAGAAGCAAGACCTCTCTAAACTGAGAAGTATCAGAATGTGATAAATCTCTCTCTCAGCTGTCATGGTGTACTACATAGTATAAGTAATGTGCAGTCTCTGTGATATGGGAAAGTAGATGTGGATGGGAAAATAGAGTGTTTTTTCTCCCAGATATTGAGGTCATTTTATGAGATGTAAAGACAGAAATGTTTCTGCTCACTCCCAGAGAGCTTTTATCGACCTACTGTAAAAAGTCAATTTCTACTTTCCTATGTGTAGAACTCCTATCGAGGTCAAAGGTAAAGGACACATCTACATCCAAAAGGGGTGTTTTAGCTTGAATTTTCTAAGATAAATTTCAGCAGGAAAAAGTTAATAGGAAATATTAAGCTCTGAAGATTCATTCCACACACAGTGATACCTGTGTAATGTTTTTTTCCTGTGCAGGGAACTTGATCCGCTCTATATTTGCTTTGAATTGTTCTGTCCATCTACCTTACTTCCAAAGATTACCTTTATTCCCCTACTCAGCTGTTTAAGGGAAAAGATAGAAAAAACAAGGTGTAACACAAGACTGCTGAAAACTGGAGTTTTTAATTTGCAGTTATTTAAGTAGTAACAATTGAGTAGTTTGGGCCAAGCTACATTAAACCCTTTGATATTCAGATTTAGTAGCTTTAGATCAGGCATAATGATCCCTGTCTATTGTTGGTGAAAGAATTCAATAGGGATTTTTGTGTTGCTGTTTTTAAAATGAAAATATACATGGTTTAAGCAAAGTCTCCAGATTAGCTTCCAGGCCCTTCTATCTGCACTTCTAATCTATATTAGACCACGTATTGAGTACTTACTGTGTTACGATTCTCTCTGCAAGGCCCATTGTGAAGAAGAGTTTTGTGACTGGAGTAAAGTCAGTTTCTTTAGATTTTCTAAAAAAGATTTTCTGTTTATTGAGTAATTTTATCTTTCAGTGAAACACATTTCTGAATATTTAATTGATTTCCTACATAGAATTTATTCCCCACCATGCAGAAACATTTATAGTTTTTTAGACTAAAGAATTTAATCCTATGCTTCAGAACTCTTCTTGGCAGACAGTCCATCCCTGACCTCTGTGGCCATCTGTTCCCAAATGTGGACCTGTAGAAGATCTGTGGACATGTTACAGTAATTTAAATTACCCTCTCCAGGGGAGAGTAATGACCCCTTTAACTCTAAACCTTCTGAAAAGTCAGCTGGGACTCCATAGATCAAGGCTGGAAACAAAGGGGCTTTTTGGTATTTCAGACGAAGTTTGGGGCTGCTGCCTTGAGTCCATCAGGAGTCCATCTGAAAAGCTGGGTAGGTGTATGCCTTACGGCTGTGATGATGGCAGTGTTATTTCCTAAGCACAAATTGGGCTTCATCGAGTCTAAAGTATATCTTCCTATAATCTTACTCCATTAGTCATCTATTAGCAAGTATCACAGACAATGACTCTTCCCAGTGTTAACTAAGGAGTCCTTTTGTCAGTGAGGGTATGTGTGCGCATATGGGAATTCACACCTCTCTTCAGTTAACTGTCTTCCTCTCTTTGATATGTCCCATATAACCTACCAAAGCCCATATTACTTGTAATTTTAACCACTTAAAACAAGCCCAAACTTCCTCACTCCCTTTCTTCTCCCCAAGTTTCTCAGTTAAAATTTGGTTTCCTATATGTATTGTTAAAGGGGAATAAAAATAGGACAGGCTAATTTTTTACATATATAATATTTCAAAATGCTAATTCTCAAATAAACACAAAAGAGAGAATACTATAATGAACCTATGTCTAGCTTTAAAAATTATTAGCTTTGGCCAAATGTTTTATCGCTTTTTATCTTGATGGTCTATTTTAAAGCAAATATGAAAAATCATACCATTCCACATATAAATACACTTCTAGACATTTTTAATCTGTAAGGAGAAAGTTAAAAATGTAACTGTAATGCAGTAATAATTTCTAAAAAAATTTAACAATTATTCTTTCATACCATTTACATCTAGTCCTTATTTAAGTTTTTCTGGTTATCTCAATGATCTCATTTTACACTGGTTGATCCGAATCAGGATCAAACAAGGTCCACAGCTACATTCAGTTAACTCCGTCTCCAAAGGCTCTTATTCTACTAACTTTAGAAATTCCTTACAACAAGGACCTTCTCCTATATAATCACAGCTCAACTGTCAGAATCAGCAAATTAATAGTGACAGGTTACTCTCATCTAATCTTGGACCTCACTCACATTTTGCCAAATATGTCAGTAATGGCCTCCATAACAGAAAGATTCAGTTCACAGCCATGGGTTATCCTTAGCTGTCGTGCTTCTTCAGTCTCCTTTGACCTGGAACAACTTCTCAGTTCTTTGATTTTCATAGTCTTGGCTTTCCTGAAGATTATAAGCCACTTACGTTGTTGTATGTGCTTAGTTTGTGTTTGACTGGTATCACCTGATGTCTAGATTCAGGTTATGCTTCTGTGGCAGAGAAATCACAAAAGTGATGTGTTCTTGTTGTATTCTTTCAGGTGACTCATGATTTTGATTCGTACCATTACTGATGATCACTTTCATCACTTGACTAAGGAAGGTGGGGTCTGCAAGATTTCTCCACTGTGAAGTGACTCTTTATCCCTCTGTAATTATGTAATATTTTATGGAAAGCTACTTGAAAACTATTTAAATATCCCAGTCTTCACAAAATTTTCAGTTTATTCATTAAGTTGTAGCAGTATGGGATTCATAGTCTCTTATTATATTTAATGAGTTGTAATCCAGTGATGTGTTTAGTCCTGACACTCAGACTGAGTTGGTCAGCCACGGTCCCTTGCAGTTTGGCTCTGTGTCCTGACACAGCCCCGTTTTCCTTTGGGCACCTGCTTACTTTCTGATACAAGATCATTCTGGCATTCAAAGCTGATCCTTTCATTGCCCAGCTTTGGAATCAGTCATTTCTCCAAGGATACCTGGTTCCTTTTTATGGGGATTAGTACATAAACCCCAAATCTGGGGATTTCCTGTATGTGCCCAATTGTTCATCACACCCATAACCCTTTTCTGTGTGGATGTTCTCCTCCCCCAAGCTGGGCTCTGACATCTTAGCCAGTCTGAGCGCCTGCATGGACATCTTCCTCATCCTGTCTCACCCCTGACACCACATGCATTGCCATCATTGGTAGTGAAGCTGCCCTCACAAATGTTCTGCTCTGACTCCCGTGCTGGCTTACCCCAGTGGGTGGGTGTCCTCTGACTCTGCTCATGCTCTGACAGTCCCCTCTGTGTGAGGGTGCCCTCCTCACAGTGCTTAGGCTTGAACTCCCTGCAACAGGTGACCCACCTTCATGGAGTTTGGGCTTTGACCCTCCAAATTTAGCATCCCTCTTATATGAATGTCTTCTGTATTGTGGTGAATAGACTGTTAAGGTGGCCCCCATAACCCACACCTCTTTGTATCCATTTCCTTGTATGATCCCTTACTCTTGAGTATGGATGGGAACTGCGACTTGCTTCAAACCAATAGAATACAGCAAAGGTGATGGGATATATATTATGTGAATATGAGTTCATAATTATATGATTAAACATGTAGAGCCACCCTGCTGCAGTCTTTCCCCCTTGCTGACATTAAGGAAGCAAGTGTCCTTGTTGGAAAACCCTGTGTGAAAAGGAATTATAGGAAGCCCCTTTGGAGCTGATGGGGGCTTGTCAACAGCAAGCAAGAAACATTTGCCTCTAATCAAACTGCTACAACAACTTGAGTGAGATTTAAGTGGATCCTTCTCATGTCAGATGAGACCACTACTGAAAGCCTGATTGCAGCCTTGTGAGACCCTAAGCAGAGGACCCAGTTAAACTATACCTAGGCTTCTGATGCCTAGCCACTATGAGATAATGAATGTGTGGTTATAAGTCTCTCAGTTTATGGTAATCTATTATGTAGAAATAGGTAATTAAAACGTTAACATGCTTAGGACATTCTACTCTGAAACACCATGGGTCTGCCCTCAAGCATGGGTGCCTACTTTCAATGCCCCACCTAATGACTTTAGGACTGAGTTGTTCGGGAAGGAAGTACAGGGAAGGGAAATGGGGAGGGGTGAGAGGAAACAGAGAGGAAGAAGGAAGGGTAAGAGGAAGAATCAAAAAGATGATTTTCTAATTTGCTTATTCCTTCCATATTTTTTACTCATAATCGTTCTTGGGAAAAAAAACAGTGTTACCTCAACTAATTTGTTATCCAGAATACTTTTGTACAGGAAAAGAAGAAATATATAGCATTATTTTTTCCCTTTATTTGACAGTTTTCAGAATAAGGTGTTGACACTCTAGCAATATCCAAAGGTGACCAATGAGTTCATTCAAAAAATATAATTATGAACTCATGAAATTTTTGTATTTGAATGTAATGTGTTTCAATGCCTTGCTGTTTTTATTCCTTTAGGTGTTCAGATTGTCCCATTTTTAGGATATCATGAGCGCCTTTATGTTGACTTCTCTGTCCTTTGGCATTGACTCTGCTTGTCTTTGACAGCTTTTTGCTTTTTTGGTGCAGCAGGATGATCCAGTCTGTGATGTAATTTTCTTGTTCAAGATATAGGATCAACCAAGAAACTTAGTCAGAAATGATATTCAGAAATTACAATCTTGGATGCTAGAAGTATTTATTGCTAGTGGTTAATCATTGCTTCTAGGCCTTTTCAGTGGATAGAGTTAGGAAATGTATAAAGGTTATTTTTAAGAGTAAAAAATATCTGAGTTCATACTGTTTTTTATTAAAATTTAGAATTTACACGTACCCAGAGTCAGCTTAACTTGAGGTTAAGGGTATGTTCTTCCAGATTGGAGGCCAAATTTGCCCAAGACTTTTGACACCAGCTATAGATTTGGAAGTCCCCAGGGCCAACCTGACTTTAGACCAGCTGGCTACAAATTCAGATTCCCCATGGGTTCCCTCAGGTTTGATAATTTGTTAGAAAAAATTATAGAACTCATGAAAGCACTACACTTATGATTATCATTTTATTATAGAAAAACATACAAATCAGAATTGGACAAAAGAAGAGATGCATTGGGAGAAATGGGGCTGGGAGGGTTCCAGGCTGAAGCTTCCATGTTCTCAGTGATACATAACCTTCATGTCATCAGTGTGTGGTATTACACATGTGCAGTATTGCCAGTCCAGGAAGCTCATCCAAGCTTCTGTGTCCAGAGTTTTTATTGGGATTTCATTACATAGGCATGATTGGTTGAATCATCATCCATGCTTCCCTTTCCTGACATTAAATGGCTCACAATTCCCCTCAGAGAATATGGTAGTCTTTGTGATGTGGCTAGCCAAATCTTGGGTCATCTCATTAGCATTATCTATCTAGAGGCTCATCATGAATCTGCAGATAGCATAAAGTATCAAGTGTGGTTTGGATAGCAAAGATATGCCTATCATATGGGAAATCCTGAGTTTAGAGATTATCTCCCAGGAGTTGCGGAAGATATCTCTTTGAATAAAGTTAATTCTTCATTACACACCAAGATTTTTACTTGATGCATTTGCTTTATAATCATGTCCCTTTTATGCTAAAACTCCTGGCTTAGGTTCAGGGAAAGATCACCTTTGGTCTAAGGAATTAAGGAGCTGGGAAATACAAAAGGGCCAACTATGAAATGTAGACCAAAATAAAAATGAGGCCACAGATGAATGTCATAATGTATGGTATAATATCTAAGTGTTCCATGGGTGTGAATGAGGATGACAATAACTTGCTTAATGGAAGAGATTAGGGTAAGTCAAACTGGTGTAACAAGTGGAGCCCCAAACTTAATGGTTCAAAAGAAGTCTATTGTGTGCTAATGTAATAGTCCAAGGGCTCTTGGTTGGTGGAGGGATTCTGGTTCTATATAGTCATCAGGAATCCAGGCTTGTGGTAGTAGTTGCAGCTTTAACATGTGGCTTCTTAAGTTATCACCATCCCAGTCTCCTGGTAGTAGGAAAGAGCATGAACCAATGAATACAGCACTTGATCCTTATAAAAAGTTATGCCCGAGGGTTACCCATACTGCTTCCATGCTGGTACTCATTCTAACTAACAGCAAAGAGGCAGAGAAATGTGTAAAGTTTATACTCCCAGCAGAAAGATAAGAATTAATTTCGTGTGAGTTGACAGTCAGTGTCACAGGGTTTGAGTTGAACTTTGAAGATGAAATATGATTTGAAGAGAAAAATGGTAATATCTCCAGGGATGCTGGAGAACAGAAGGCAAGGCAGATGAGAGTCAAGTTACACAGTTGTGAAAAATCAAATTGTTGGAAAGGATTAGAGGTGTGATTCAATAAACTGTTCCTTGATTCACAGGGATTCATAAGTGTTTGAAAGTTAGTTTTTCTAACAAGACTATCACCTTCTAGTACATTATCTGTCACATAGTGGATATCCAAGTAATGTTATTAAATCAGGATGCTAATTTCGTAAATACTTAGTTTAAATTAGAACAGTGCTCCCTTTGAGAAAAATAATTTCTCTCTCACCTTCAGGACACATCACTTTAAAAAAGATCAAATCAGTTAATATGGTAATATATACATATTTTTTTAAGTAGAGACTTCAGCTTTACCTCAGAATTATTTTACATTGAACTGCCAGGTAGCTTTTCATAGTGTTTGTTTTCTCTTCTTATTTTGCTTTGTTAATTTGAATTAATGCCTTTATGAGAGGGGTCAATATTACATGTATATTACTGACAAATTGAAATAAATTTTATTTACTGAAAACACAGGTCTTATATTTATTTATAGCAAAGGAAGGTATCTTTCAAATGGTTAGACTACAAATGAAGCTACTCAAAAGGAGAAAAACATGAAGAAGATGGCAAAGTGGTAAATGATTATGAAAATATGTGAGATACAAATATCTTTTGTTATTCTTGTCCATTCAGCTAGAAGCTGAAAAATTTTTCTGAATGAAAGTAATTTTGATTATATTATTTATCACTGTTTTGTGTCTACTCATCTGAGCTTTGCTTCTATTTGTACTCAGAGCACAGAATTTAATAATAAGGCATTACAACACTGATAATTTGCATTCTGAGTACATAGCTTGCATTCTAGTACAAGATCCTTTTAAGGATCTTCAAATGTGTAGAAGATATTGCTAGGGAGAGGAGTGTTGCTTGGCCTGTGCATCTAGTGCATCCGTTTAAGATGGGGAATTTCACTTATGAGGTAAGGTCTTACTTTTGACCATTCAGATCCACTGCCTGTCCTTCTCTGCGGTACACTGTGCCCTGAGAGACAGAACTGGATGGACTCCATTGTTGGGGTTTTCTGTTCTTCGGCTTCTGTTCGGGTTAGGACAGTGGGAGCACATACAGCAGGTCAGATGGAGAGAGGAAACATTTATTCCTCTAGTTTCTACCATGTAGCATCACACCACAGCCTGGATGTGTCCTTTACCTAAAAGCCACAGCTCCTTTCAGGCTGCCTTCTCTGCATGGTGCACTCTCTCTCTCTCTCTCTCTCTTTCTCTCTCTCTTTGTGTCCTGTTTGGCACCCCACCTGTCCCTCACTGCTTCAGGCCTGGACATGATGTTGACAGTGCCTGACTGTTACTAGCCCCAAGATACTGCACTACCCTTTATGGCTTCTTTACACCCTGTATGCATCTTTGTAAACAGATCCATTTCTAAAATTCTCCTTAGATGACAAATTTAAGGTGTCATTGTTTTCAGACCAGAACCTATCTATAGTAGTTGGAAACAGCAATAGGAAGGATAGTGGGAGTGAATTGCTCACATAGTTGAAGAGAACATACTTGCTAGTGACATGGGGCATGGCTAATTATTGACATCAAGTGGCAGCATGATCATCTCAATATCTGTAGTAGTGGTGCAAGATTAGGTGCAGGTGGAGGGCAAGACATTGACATCAACTGTGAAATTAGTTGTTTATAATAATAGTGCTTATAAACTTTATGGTCCTAGAGAGTGTATAAAAGGGAATGGAGAATTTTAAAGCTTAGTATATGCATGGAAAAGTCGAACAGCCTTAAAAGCTACTTTGGAGTGCCTTATCTCCTATCGAGCAGATGCAGCTGACAAAGCAGAAGACTCAGCTGTAAAGGGTGCAGAAATTCAGCTGCAGTACAGTGTTCAACACGGTCAGGTCTATTATGCTAAGGTAAGAGCAATAAAAGGGAAGCACTGGAACACTGATGCATGGGAAAGAATCATTTGGGAAGACAGACAAGGCTGAGAATTTTGAGTATCCAAGGCCCCTGAACTGCTTATGCTGATAGAGGCAGAATTTCTCCTTTATCTGGAAGAACCAGTCTTTCCCTGTGAAAAAAGATTTTTGATGAGTCTCTGTTACCTCATAAGGAGATGCTCAATAACATAGGACTTCCTCTCATTAAGACTGAACCGACAAAGGCTACTGATATGTTCCCATCCTGGACAAT
>JAVSCE010008227.1:0-117843 GCA_032199065.1 Smutsia gigantea | reverse complement strand
TGATGCTGGCTTCATAGAGTGAGTTTGGAAGTATTCCCTCCTCTTCTGTTTTTTGGAAAACTTTAAGGAGAATGGGTGTTATTTCTTCTCTATATGTCTGGTAGAATTCAGAGGTGAATCCATCAGGCCCAGGGGTTTTGTTCTTGGGTAGTTTTTTGATTACCAATTCGATTTCGTCACTGGTGATTGGTCTGTTTAGTTTTTCTGTTTCTTGCTTGGTTAGTCTTGGAAGGTTGTATTTTTCTAAGAAGTTGTCCATTTCTTCTAGGTTTTCCAGCTTGTTAGCATATAGATTTTCATAGCATTCTCTTATAATTCTTTGTATTTCTGTGGGGTCCATCGTTATTTTTCCTTTCTCATTTCTGATTCTGTTTATGTGTGTAGATTCTCTTTTTCTCTTAATGAGTCTGGCTAGGGGTTTATCTATTTTATTTTTTCAAAGAACCAGCTCTTGGTTTCATTGATTTTTTTCTATTGTTTTATTCTTCTCAATTTTATTTATTTCTTCTCTGATCTTTATTATGTCCCTCCTTCTGGTGACTTTGGGCCTCATTTGTTCTTCTTTTCCCAATTTCAGTAATTGTGTCTTTAAACTATTCATTTGGGAATGTTCTTCCTTCTTTAAATAGGCCTGGATTGCAATATACTTTCCTCTTAGAACTGCCTTTGCTGCGTCCCACAGAAGTTGTGGCTTTGTGTTGTTGTTGTCATTAGTCTCCATATATTCTTTGATTTCTGTTTTGATTTGGTCGTTAACCCATTGATTAATTAGGAGCATGTTGTTAAGTCTCCATGTATTTGTGAGCCTTTTGTTTTCTTTGTACAATTTATTTCTAGTTTTATACCTTTGTGATCTGAGAAGTTGGTTGGTAGAATTTCAATATTTTTGACTTTACTGAGGTTCTTTTTGTGGCCTAGTATGTGGTCTATTCTGGAAAATGTTCCATGTGCACCTGAGAAAAATGTGTATCCTGCTGCTTTTGGGTGCAGAGTTCTGTAGATGTCTGTTAGGTCCATCTGTTCTGGTGTGTAGTTCAGTGCCTCTGTGTCCTTACTTATTTTCTGTCTGGTTGATCTGTCCTTTGGAGTGAGTGGTGTGTTGAAGTCTCCTAGAATAAATGCATTGCATTCTATTTCTTCCTTTAATTGTGTTAGTATTTGTTTCACATATGTCAGTGCGCCTGTGTTGGGTGCATATATATTTATAATGGTTATATCCTCTTGTTGGACTGCCCCCTTTATCATTATATAATGTCCTTTTATATTTCTTGTTACTTTCTTTGTTTTGAAATCTATTTTGTCTGATACAAGTACTGCAACACCTGCTTTTTTCTCCTTGTTGTTTTCATGAAATATCTTTTTCCATCCCTTCAATTTTAGTCTGTGTATATCTTTGGGTTTGAGGTGAGTCTCTTGTAAGCAGCATATAGATGGGTCTTACTCTTTTATCCATTCTATTACTCTGTGTCTTTTGATTGGTGCATTCAGTCTATTTACATTTAGGATCATTTTCCATAGAGATGTACTTATTGCCATTGCAGGCTTTGTATTCGTGGTTGCCAAAGGTTCAAGGGTAGCTTCTTTACTATCTAATAGTCTAACTTAACTCTCTTATTAAGCTATTGTAAACACAGTCTGATGATTTTTTATTTCTCTCCCTTCTTATTCTTCCTCCTCCATTCTTTATATGCTAGGTTTTTTATTCTGTACTCTTTTGTGTTTCCTTTGACTGTTTTTGTGGATAGTTGATTTTATTTTTTGCCTTTAGTTAGTGTTTGAATGGTCTGATTTCTTTGCTGTGATTTTATTTTCTCTGGTGACATCTATTTAGCCTTAGGAGTACTTCCATCTAGAGCAGTTCCCTTAAAATATCCTGTAGAGGTGGTTTGTGGGAGGCAAATTCCCTCAACTTTTGCTTGTCTGGGAATTGTTTAATCCCTCCCTCAAATTTAATTGATAATCGTGCTGGGTACAGTATTCTTGGTTCAAGGCCCTTCTGTTTCATTGCATTAAATATATCATGCCATTCTCTTCTGGCCTGTAAGGTTTCTGTTGAGAAGTCTGATGATAGCCTGATGGGTTTTCCTTTGTAGGTGATCTTTTTTCTCTCTCTGGCTGCCTTTAATACTCTGTCCTTGTCTTTGATCTTTACCATTTTAATTATTATATGTCTTGGTGTTGTCCTCCTTGGGTCCCTTGTGTTGGGAGATCTGTGGGCTTCCGTAGTCTGAGAGACTATTTCTTTCCCCCGGTTGGGGAGTTTTTGGCAATTATTTCTTCAAAAACACTTTCTATCCCTTTTTCTCTCTCTTCTTCTTTTGGTACCCCTATAATGCGAATATTGTTCCATTTGGATTGGTCACACAGTTCTCTTAATATTCTTTCATTCCTAGAGATCCTTTTATCTCTCTCTGCCTCAGCTTCTCTGTATTCCTGTTCTCTGATTTCTATTCCATTAACAGTCTCTTGCACCTAGTCTAGTCTGCTCTTAAGCCCGTCTATCGATTGTTTCATTTCTGTAATCTCCCTCCAGACTTCATCCCTTAGCTCTTGCACATTTCTCTGTAGGTCCATCAGCATGGTTGACTTTTATTTTGAATTCTTTTTCATGAAGATTGGTTATATCTATCCCACCAAGTCCTCTCTCTGGTGTTGTCTGAGTGATTTTTGACTGGACCAGATTCTTCTGCCTTTTCATGGCAATAGAAGTGGTCACAGGCAGGTGGCACGTGTGTCAGCTGAAAGAACAAAGTCCCTTCCTGCTTGTTGTTCGCCTTCCCCTTCTCCGCAGACTGCCCCAGCTGTGCCGGTTACCCGCACACCAGGAGGCAGTCTCTGGGCTAATCCCCTGCGCTGCTGTGGGCAGGGCCGCCCTCAGGCTAGCTTAGAGCACTGCGGGGGTTGGGGGAGGGTTGGTGGCAGCCACGCCGGGTGTGTTCTCCTGCACGGAAGGCACCCCTTTGTGCTTTCCAGACCTTGCTCTGGCTTCCACTGCCCATCTCAGTTAGCTGCGCACTGGGAGGAGTCTGTGTGGTTGCTGTGGGTGGGGCCACTCTCCAGCTTGCTCTGCAGCTGTGGCGGGTCATCCTGTCCGTTTGCAGCGCTGACTGGGGGGGAACGAATGGCAGGCTGCTTATCGCTGTGTGGGGCTTCGGGGCTGCTTTACCCAGCAGGGGGTTAAGCGGCCCAAAATTCCTCAAGATTCCCAGCCTGCTGGGCTGAGTGTGCTGGGACAATTTTGTTCAGCTGTTGGGCCCTTGTCTCTTTAATACTTTTAAGAAGTGCCCCCTTTTCTTTTGTCTCAGGGGAGCTGGCTGTGGGGACCTGCTCACAGTCTCCATCTCAGATCCTGCCCTTCTGTTTCTCTAATATCCAGTACACCATGTAATGTGTGTCTGTGCTCCTGGTGCAGATCACCAGGGCTGGTTATTTAGCAGTCCTGTGCTTCCTCTCCCTCCCCACTCTGACTCTTTTCCTCCCGCTGGTGAGCTGGGGTGGAGGGAGTGCTCGGGTCCCGCCAGGTCACAGCTTTGTATCTTAGCCCTTTGTGAGATGCTGAGTTCTTGCAGATGTAGATGTAGCCGGGCTGTTGTACTGTATCTTCTGGTCTTTCTTTTAGGAATAGTTGTATTTGTTGTATTTAACAATATATATATGGTTTTGGGAGGAGATTTCCACTGCCCTGCTCATGCCGCCATCTTGAGCCCCCTCTGCATTGCTTTTAATTTTGATATATATACTATTTTTTCCAAGGAAGACTCAGGCCACTTTCTTCTTTTTGTGGTTCATTAATAATTTAAAAGATTAACTAGCTTCTGAAATCCTAAAGAAGTATTTTCAGTACAAAAATGTAACAAAGTATATCAATATTGAAGGGAAGTTGTTCTAGTTTCAGTTTGACTTTCTATTTCTTTTTAAGTTATTTATTTTTAAATAGGAAATCCATTGACATGGCTTAAAATTCAAAAAGCTATACTGAGAGTTCCCCTTCCTCTCCCTGTCCTTGGTTACACAGTTCCATCTTCAAAGCAGCCATTGCTATCAGTTTGGGATATTTTAAAATACCAGTCCATGAATGAATTCCTACCTAGTTCAACCCAAGGTTGCCAGGGCCAGGGCACATGTCTACTAAAATGTAGTGTTAGAAGAGGGAAGAAAATATCCAGTGTGATTAGTTTGGCTCAGTGAGAAAATGTCACACTCTGTCAAAACTCCCTTGCATTGCGGGTCTGCAAAAAGAAAAGTCCTATTACCAAAGGAAGAGATCTTCCCAAAACATTTCCTGAGGGCTTGATAATTGGAATTCAAGAACTTTCACCTCATAATAGTAAAATCCTAGTATCTAAATACCCAAGAGAAATCAATTAAGCCTGTGTAGAACTGATATAGAGTAACTATTTTATTCAATAACTGGCACTTTTTATCAATGGCACTTTCAATATATATTCTTCTCATGTTTTGTTGTAGATTAAAATTCTTGAAATACCTGAAGTTCTAGTTACTACCAAGGATGATTTTTTTCTTTGTCTTACTAAAATTTTTGTCGATCTTCAGTGGCAGTTCTTGGACTTTTCCATGCCTGACCTTAACTCCATCACTTTTTCAACTATCATTCATATTTCTGACCTCACAGTCAAAGGCCAACTGAATGATTTTGCAGTTAATGAGAAAATTTACTGTTTCTTTCAAAGCCCAAATAGAAAATAGTGGAGTTTTTTTGAAACATCACTTATTTATGAATCTTCATTGTGATTATATATTACATATACAGTGTGGGACACAAAAAAAGGTCCACAAGAGGCATGGTCCCTTTCCTTAGGCACCTTCCAATTGGTAGAGAAAATAAACCATTAGGTACAGCAACAGAGAATAAGTAAAGCAGAGAAAAAAAATCATTTGGTAAATGAATGCTAATTACATAGATCAGAGGTGCTATCAGAAGAGGAAAAACCGGAGCATTATGAGATAGATATCCAAACGGGAAGCAATATAAAAAGTACTGATTGCCCAGTTAATGTTATCTCTGGCCTATCATGACCATTGAAAATGTTTGTAAAGCATTTAGCACGTTGCCTAGAACATAGTAACTATGTAATGAATGTTAAGTGCATTATTTTTATTATTAGAATTTCCATCATGGCACCTCTAAGTCTACAATATACCTAGTCAATACAAGAACTCAGTAAGTTTTTGCTAAATTGAAATTTTCTGTTGTGTAATGTTAACCTATGACCAATTTGCATGCTAGTAACATTTCCTAATACAAAACACTAAAAAGTCCACACTCACTCAAAATGCTTACTTTTCAATAAATCCCTCTCTAGTAAAATACTCATGATGCAAAAGATCAGTAGACAATATCCTCTAAGCAGGTTCAATTTGTAAACAACCCTAGAAAATGAAAAAAATTCTAATGTTAAGTAAGCTCTTAACAGGGAGCCATAAGGTAAAAATTAAATTTATTTGACAAATGTAGAATATACTCTGAGCTAAAAGGATTCTTGAAAAGATGGAATTATTGGCAGTAAGTCCTGACCATTTATTTCTCTAAGAAATTTGTATATGTAAAACATTATTACAGGTTAAATGTCCTATGATTCTATTCAAAACGAAAGTCAGTCTGTTTCTGCTGGAATTAGCAGAAATTACCTCATTTTGATCCTCTTATCAGCCTTACAAAGTGGAATGTTCATGAATTATCATTTCCATTTTACTGAGAGAGAAGAATGATTAGTAATTTACTCAGCTAGAATTTTAAGTCATTTTGTCTGATTTCTAATCCAGTGCTCTATGGTATAATACAATTTCATAAATATTTAAGTTCCAAATCTTTCAATAAATACATTACGAAACAGATCTTTTCTGTTCCCCTACCTTCTGTTTCTCAGATGAGTAGAGAAACAACAACACCCCACAAAACAAAAACAGACTTTGGAAGGAGGCGTTTTGGATGAGTTGCTCATGATGAATATATATACAATAACTGATTATAAATAGAACACATTTCTTTAATGAAAATATTAAGGGTAGAACTTAAATAAAAGCCATCTGCTTTATAATTTTCATTCTTCCTCCAAAAGGGAAAACATAAGAATAATAGTTGACTTTCATGGATGCTCACTGTGCCACACAACATTCTGTCTATAGCCTTTTCCTGTTACCTGATCCCAATACCACCCGACAAGTACGTGTTATTATTATCCTCAGTATACAGATGAGGAGACGAAGGCCCAAGAGAGATCAAGTGATTTGTCTAAGATATCACAAATAGAAGAGCTAGAATTAAAATCCAGACAATCCAAGGTAATTACATATAATATTATACTTTATTTCAAAATGTATATGTTTAAATGGATTCACAGGAAAAGCTATTGAGATCTGCTATACAATATGAATATAGTTAAAAACTATACTGCACATTTTAAAACTTGGTAAGAGGGTAGATTTTACGTTAACTGAAAGACCTATAACCTGAAAACTACAAGACACTCCTAAGATAAATTAAAGAGGACACTAACAAATGGAAATTCATCCCATGCTCTTGGCTAGGAAGAATAAATATTGTCAAAATGGCTATACTACCTAAAGCAATCTACAGATTCAACACAATCCCTATCAAAAGACCAACAGCTTTCTTCAATGAACTGGAACAAATCATTCTAAAATTCATATGGAACCACAAAAGACCCCAAATAGCCAAAGGAATCCTGAGAAGGAGGAATAAAGCAGGGAGAATTACACTCCCTGACTTCAAACTCTACTACAAAGCCACAGTAATCAAGAAAATTTGGTATTGGCACAAAAACAGACCCACTGACCAGTGGAACAGAATAGAAAATACAAACATTAACCCAAACATATACAGTCAATTAATATATGATAAAGGAGCCTTGGATATACAATGGGGAGATGACAACCTCTTCAGCAGCTGGTGTTGGCAAAACTGGACAGCTACATGTAAGAGAATGAAACTGGACTACTGTCTAACCCCATACACAAAAGTCAACCCAAAATGGATCAAAGCCCTAAATGTAAGTAATGAAACCATAAAACTCTTAGAAAAAAACATAGGCAAAAATCTCTTGGACATAAACATGAGCGACTTCTTCATGAACATATCCCCGGGCAAGGGAAACAAAAGCAAAAATGAACAAGTGGGACTATATCAAGCTGAAAAGCTTCTGTACAGCAAAGGACACCATCAGTAGAACAAAAAGACATCCTACAGTATGGGAGAATATATTCATAAAAAACGTATCTGATAAAGGGTTGACATCCAAAATATATAAAGAACTCATGCACCTTAACAAACAAAAGCAAATAATCCAATTAAGAAATGGGCAGAGGACATGAATAGACACTTCTCCAAAGAAGAAATTCAGATGGCCAACAGGCACATGAAAAGATGCTCCACATCGCTAATCATCAGAGAAATGCAGATTAAAACCACAATGAGATATCACCTCACACCAGTGAGGATGGCCAACATCCAAAACACAAACAACAACAAATGTTGGTGAGGATGTGGAGAAAAGGGAACCCTCCTACACTGCTGGTGGGAATGCAAATTAGTTCAACCATTGTGGAAAGCAGTATGGAGGTTCCTCAAAAACTCAAAATAGAAATACCATTTGACCCAGGAATTCCAGTTCTAGGAATTTACCCTAAGAATGCAGCAGCCCAGTTTCAAAAAGACAGATGCACCTCTATGTTTATTGCAGCACTATTTACAATAACCAAGAAATGGAAGCAACCTAAGTGTCCATCAGTAGATGAATGGATAAAGAAGAGGTGGTACATATATACAATGGAATATTATTCAGCCATAAGAAGAAAACAAATCCTACCATTTGCAACAACATGGATGGAGCTAGAGGGTATTATGCTCAGTGAAATAAGCCAAGTGGAAAAAGACAAGTATCAAATAGTTTCACTCATCTGTGGAGTATAAGAACAAAGGAAAAAACTGAAGGAACAAAACAGCAGCAAACTCACAGAATCCAAGAACGGACTAATAGTTACCAAAGGGAAAGGAACTGAGGAGGATGGGTGGGAAGGGAAGGACAAGGGGGAAAAAAGGGGTAGTACGATTAGCAGACATAATGTTGGGGGGGTGCGGGGAGGGCTGTACAACTCAGAGAAGACAAGTAGTGATTCTATAGCATCTCACTATGCTGATGGACAGTGACTGTAATGGTGTTGGTGGGGGGGACCTGATGAAGGGGGTAGTTTAAATATTGCACATGTAATTGTAGATTAATGATACCAAAATAAATTATAAATAAAAAAAAGAAAATGGGCAGAGGAGCTGAACAGACACTCCTGCAAAGATGAAATTCAGATGGTCAACAGGCACATGAAAAGATGCTCCACATCGCTGATCATCAGAGAAATGCAAATTAAAACCGCAATGAGATATCACCTCACACCAGTTAGGATGGCCAACATCCAAAAGATAAATAACAACAAATGCTGGCGAGGATGTGGACAAAGGGGAACCCTCCTACACTGCTGGTAGGAATGCAAGTAAGTTCAACCATTGTGGAAAGCAGTATGGAGGTTCCTCAAAAAACTCAAAATAGAAATACCATTTGACCCAGGAATTCCACTCCTAGGAATTTACCCTATGAAGCAGGATCCCAGTTTCAAAAAGACATATGCACCCCTATGTTTATCGCAG
Organism: Smutsia gigantea; assembly: GCA_032199065.1. Lineage (NCBI taxonomy): Eukaryota > Metazoa > Chordata > Mammalia > Pholidota > Manidae > Smutsia > Smutsia gigantea. Next base: position 109,163 of record JAVSCE010008227.1, on the reverse strand, counting down.
CACTATTTACAATAGCCAAGAAATGGAAGCAACCTAAGTGTCCATCAGTAGATGAATGGATAAAGAAGAGGTGGTACATATACACAATGGAATATTATTCAGCCATAAGAAGAAAACAAATCCTACCATTTGCAACAACATGGATGGAGCTAGAGGGTATCATGCTCAGTGAAATAAGCCAGGTGGAGAAAGACAAGTATCAAATGATTTCACTCATGTGAGTATAACAACAAAGCAAAAACTGAAGAAAAAAAACAGCAGGAGACTCAAAAAACCCAAGAATGGACTAAGTTACCAAAGGGAGAGGGACTGGGGAGGGGGAGGAGGAAGGGAGGTATAAGGGGATTAAGGGGCATTATGATTAGCACACATAATGTGGGGGGTCATGGGGAAGGCAGAATAGCACAGAGAAGACAAGTAGTCACTCTATAGCATCTTACTATACTGATGGACAGTGACTGTAATGGGGTATGTGGGGGGGACTTGATAATGGGGGGAGTCTTGTAACCACAATGTTGCTCATGTGACTGTATATTAATGATACAATAATATAAATAAATAAACAGGCGTTAGCGTATAATTAGGACATTCAGTATTAACTGGCACAAAATTTACAGATAATGTACAAAAGAGTTAGGAAAGGGATATGAATAGGGCTGAATATGGTAACCACAATGTTGCTCATGTGAAACCTTTATAAGATTGTATATCAATGATACCTTAGTAAAAAAAAAGAAAGGGATATGATTTGGAATCAATGGGATAGGAATTAATGCATCAGAAAAAGAATTTAAGCTACATCATGAAGAGAGGATAAAACTGCAGCACAGTTTTACGACCTTATGGAGGCTACATTTATTAAGCGTTTACTATGTTTTAATCTTTTTTATTCATTAAATCATTTAATCCTCACAACAAACCTATGAACAAACCTAGGGTCCTTCTATTGTTTCTATGATATAGATAAAGAAACTAAGGCACAGAAATGGATTGTGTAGGATATCAGTGGTAGGTACAGTTGAAAAGGTGCTCTAGAGTGACACTGAGCAAATTAGTTTACCTTTCTGCCCCTGAGTGTCCTCTTATTTAAAATGGGAATGATAATAGTTGCATCTTCACCACAGACTGTTGTGAAAATCAAATGATTTAATCAATGTAGCATTTAGAATTTTCTGGCATAAAGTAAGTACTCTTTAATATATTATTATAAAAGCAGAATAATGGTTTCTAGTAAAAGCATGTGAGGATTATCCACCCCCATCCACCCACCCACCCATTTCTTGTATTAAGCTGTACAACTTGGTTCCTCTGTGTTCTTCGAGATTCATTATTTGTATATCAGTTTGCTGTTTCATATGTTGTTTGCACTGTTTCATAATATACTTAGACCATGCTACTTTTTAAGGCATCTAAAACAGTACAATTTGAAAATGATTATTTGCCAGTCTTCACAAAGAGAGTGCCATATACCAGGTAGTTCCTGTGGTAACACTGGCACAGTGAGGTAAATGATTTCAAAATCTTTGCAGAATGTAGACCCTAAATATAAGCACAGGAGGCAACTCTGCAAAGGGTGTGCCGCAACTTAAAGCAAGCATAGATGCAGCCTGAAAGATGTCTGCATAGGCCACTCAGCCCCAGAGGGCAAGCATGCCAACATAAATAGCAAGCAGGGCAGGTGCCTATAGGATCTCTGTCCTATTTAAAAGTGTCCCTTTCTTAGCCCCAACCCAGACAGAATTCAGAAGGCTTAATAGTTGGGGTGACAGATACAAAAAAAGAAAAAGACATGACCAAGAAAGGCCAGACAGGATCCCAAAATATGCATACTTTCTGTAAGAGGTATCTTTTAGTACTAATTCTGGAGCTCTGTACCAGCGTGTAGCCACATAGTCTGTATAAATGTCCCCAGGAGCTACTAGTGTCCATACAAAACCAAAATCACAGAGCTTAGTAATACCTGACTGGGAAACTAAAATATTTTCAGGTTTTATATCTCGATGAATGATCTAAAAAACAAACAGAAGATACATTAAAATGAGCTTTCATTATCAATAGAACCTCTAAAAACAATACAAAGAAAACCTAGCTAATTAAGACAGTAAAGCTATTTTCTTACCACAAGCAAACCATTAACTACTTAATGGTTAATATTCTGTAGCTAAATAATTACATATTTTCAGTTCTTGCTCCATCCAACATCTCAAAACAAAATGAAGCCAAGAAAACAAATACTAAAGAGGTAAATCATATTTCTGAAAGTGAAAAGAATCAAAGGAACTTAATAAAAACGGTTAACTTTCCTTTAACCTTATGTCACACTCCAGTACTGCCCTTTCTCTCACCTCCTTCACAGATGAACCTCTTGAAGACAGTATCCTTACTCAGTCTCACTTTCTGATCATTCATTCACTCCTCAAGGTAATGTAATCTCTTCTGCTCCCAATTCTACTAAACTTCCCAAGCCAAAGTCAATAACTTCACTGTTGCTAAATCCCAGACACACCTCAGTACGTATCTTATTTGATATCTTAACATAAAAATGTTGCCAACCACTCCTCCATTTCTGAGTTCTGGGACCTATTATTCCCCCAATCTCCTTTATGTCTGCAGAAGTCCCTCTTTCTCTAACTGTCCCTTAAATGCAGGGTTCTGGTCTTAGGCTTTCTCTTTTCCTACACCATGTTTTCTGGGTCATCTCATCCACACTTTTTGTTGTTGTTGAAACTTTCTTCACTTAGTTATGAGAAAACCATACTCTCTTGGGCTTTTCCCACCTATTGGCTGCTCTATCTCAATCTCAACTATTCTTACAGTGTTATTAACTAACCATATACTAGTGATTTCCAATTTTCTATCTCTGACCAAGATCTCTCCTGTTTTCCACAAGGAATGGAATCCACAAACCACTAAAACCCAGAAATTCCAAACTAAATGCATCATCTTCTCCCCCAAGCTTATTTGTTCCCGAGAGTCCTTTAGCTCAGTGAATGGAACCCACATTGACCCCATGGCTCAAGCCAGAAATAAAGGCATTTTTCTCCTTCAGCTCCTATACACTCCTTACCTGTCTACTTCTCTCCTTAGTTCAAGTTTCCTCAGTTCTCTCACCAAAATTGCTACACAACCAACTGGTCTTTCCGAATTCACTCTAATTTCCTCCAATCCACTGTCCACAATGACGTAACAGTACTATTTTAAGATCACATGTGTGATCATGCTACTTCCCTGCTTAACATCCTTCAAGGATTCCCCATCCTACAGGACAAATGTAAAATTTCTTAAAATGGCTAAGGGCTTACATGTCTTTGTTGTTCAAGCTATATCCCCAATGCCCAGTACAGTGCCAACAACAAAGAAGGCACTTAAAAACTTTATCAAATGAATGAAGCATATTCTTATCACTGACAAAGTATCATAGCACAAGTGAAAATATCTCAGTGACAGAAATTTGGGGATCTTTGTTTCTACAACTTACTGCTATAAGTCTCTGGGATTGTCTCTTGTTCTACCTCAGTGTCTCCCTACATAAATGGCCAAAAAATTAACTTGGGATAACAATCCACCTTAAAGGTACCACTTATAAAACTATATTTACCTTTTTGTTTTATTTCCATGACTTTTATTTACTGACTACTATATGCCAGGCACTATACCAAGATCTGAAGATATAATGTGAGCAAAAATAGATATGGAGAAGCACATTAACGAATCACTTCAGACATTCTGCCCACTGCACATCCATTGCCCTCCTCCTCAGTGCTCTAAACATGGGACAGAAAGAGTCACCCAGTCTTTTCAACAACAAACAACATGACTACCTTCAGAATTTTGTTATCCTTGAGAACCAAACACTCTCTGAATCCCAACTTCTAAAATTCTGTATTTTGATGACATCCTCCTTAGTCTTCTACTACAACATTAAGACCTCCATAAACACAGTATTTATTTCTATTTGTTTAGATTTTCTTTAATATCTCTCATCAATGTTTAGTAGTTTTAAGTGTACAGTTCTTTTATATCTTTTGTAAGATTTCCATAAGTATTTCATGTTTTTAGACTATTTTGATGGCGTTTAAAATTTTAACTTATGCTTGTTTGTTGCTAATATATAGAAATACAATTCATTTTGGCATATTGATCTTCTATCCCACAACTTTGATAAACTTATAAATTAGTTCTGTTAACTTTGTTGTAGATTCCATAGGATTTTCTACATATGATGATGTCATCTGTGAATAGTTTTGCTTCTCAAAAAAAAAAAATATATATATATACCACCTCACACCCAATAGAAAAGCTATCAAAAGGTTAAAAAATATTGGGGAGGATGTGGAAAAACTGGTATACATTGTTGATAGGGATGTAAAATTGTAGTCACTTTGAAAAACAGTTTGGCAGTTTTTTTTTTAAGTCTAAACATAAACTAACCATATGACCCAGTGGTATTCTTAACTTTCCCAATATCTATTCCCGTTTCCCTTCTCCTGGTAGCTTCGTAAACCAGCAGCCCCCAAAATCATGGTGAAAACCAGCAGCCTAGAAGCTACCACTGGGAGTAGAACAGGGTTATGTCTCCTTCAAAGCCCCATTCTCAGGAACTATCATTATTTGACCTGTCCAGCAGGTCACTGGAAAATCTCAACTAAAAGGCTTGTTTATATTTGACCTAACTCAGAGCTTACCTAATGCAAACAGGCTTTCTTCTGAGGCTTTTGTCAGAAATAACTAGCAGCTACTATATAACATTATAGCCACCAGAGGCAGTTACAACAGAGCAAACAACAAACTAACCAAAATATTTAAAAAGAAAGGCTGGAATGAGATGTCCATAAAGGGTTTGAAAAGCTCCAACATATTCCTCAGAATCAAGAAGGCTACATGCAGAGCTGTGCACATGCTCAGGAAAGACATGAATTGGCCTTAAGCTCTCACCTCTGGCTGACTTTGAGGCTCTGCACAAGCATGAAGGTAAGGCTAATGAAGAGTTATAAATTGCCTGCCTAAACATTGAAGGCATGTCTCAACACACAGAGCTCCTCAGTAAATAAGGCGGAGAGATTTATTGACTTCAGGCACTTGAGGAAACCTCTGTCCAATCATTAGCTAACCATTAAGTGAAGTGAGCAGAGATTTCAGTGGTCACACATGATGAAGAATACAGACTTCACAGAATTATTTCAGGAAACTAAGTAAGTAAACAAACAGCCACAACAAATCCTCAGAGATGGGAAACTCAGATTCCAGGCTTGCTACATAATGTTATTTTAAATGTCCAGTTTTGAAACAAAAATCAGATCTCAAAAAAAAAAAAGGTATGCAAAGAAACAAATATGGCCCATGCCCAAGAAATAAAAGCAGTCAATAAGAAACTTTTCCTTTGGAATCTCTGACATTGAATTTGCTAGGCAAAGACTATAATCAACAGTTTTAAATAAGGTCAAAACTAAAGGAAATCCTAAGGAACTAAAGAAAAGTATGAACACATCTCACCAAATAAAGGATATCAGTAAAGAGAAATTATAAAAAATAACTAATAGAAGAGAACTCTGTCAAGAAAGCAAAAAGCTAACCCACAGAATGGGAGTAAATATTTGCAAATCATATATCTCATAAGCATCTAGTATCCAAAATACTTAAAATTCAACTCAACAATAAAAACACAAATAACCCAATTTAAAAGTGGGCAAAGGATTTGAATAGACATTTCTTCAAAGAAGGTATACAAATATAAAATTTCTGTTCTAGACTTCTAAATTTTTTCTATGTAGTCTTTGCATCTGCTTTTTTTTTCATTTAAAATAATGTTTTCAAAGTTCATGTTGTAGCATGAATCAGTACTTCATTCTAAATAAATTTCATTGTATGGATTTTCCTCATTTTGTTTATCCATTTATCTGATATACATTGAGTTATTTCCACTTTTTGGCTATTATGAATATGCTGCTATGAACATTCCTGTGCAGGTTCTGATGTGAACATATATTTTCAGTTCTCTTGGGTGGATACCTAGAGTAGAATTGCTGGGTCATGTGGCAGTTCTATATTTAACTTATTGAGAAACTGCTAAACTGTTTTCTATAGCAGGTGCATCATTTTACATTACCACCAGCGTATGCTACTTTCTCAACATTCATTTTTGTCTTTTTAAAATTACAGCCAGCCTAGTGGGTGTGAAGTAATACCTCATTGCCACTTTGATTTGCATTTCCATAATGACTAATATCATTGAGCATCAGTTCATGTACCATTTGTGTATGTTTTTTGGAGAAATGTCTATTCAAGTCCTTTGCTCATTTTTAAATTGGATTGTCTTATTGTTGAATTGTATTTTACATATCTTATATACTAGATGCTTATCAGCTATATGATTTGCAAATATTTTCTTCCATCCTGTGAATTATTTTTACCTTCTTGATGATGTCCTTTGACGCACGAGTTATTAATTTTGATGAAATCCAATTTGTCTATTTTTTCTTTGATTGCTTTTGCATTTGGTATCACATCTAAAGAACTATTGCCATGGTCACATGGACTTTTGCCCGTGTTTTCTTCTAAGAGTTTTATAGTTTAAGCTCTTACATCTAAGTCTTTGATCTATTTTGAGTTAATTTTTGTATATAGTGTGAACTATCAGACTGTGGACTCATACGATGAGTGTGATTCTTCACTTTGCAGTGGAATGCTCCAGTGCTACATAAAACTCTGTATTACAATCTGATTTATAATGCCTCTGTTCTACATAGCCCTATGTGCTTGAAAATTTAAATACCCATCTAAGAAAAGAGTTCAAACTTCTGTACCCTTTAAGAGCCTCAGAGAGCCTGCTCCTAAATCACCTAGCTCTTCAATTTAATAAACTTTCCAATCAGATGCTATATAATTGTTAATGTGTGCATGAAAAAAATATGCCAATAGTTGCCAGAAAGAGGCTGAATAAGGATATCTGAAGTAGACTGCAACACTGGAAATTCCCTGTTTGCCCTAAATACCAAATGGAAACTGCAGTCCTTGATTGGTTCCTGATTTTAATAAACCAGCTGCAAAAGATATTTTAGGAACAAGTGGGTAAATTTTAATATAAATTCAGTACTACAATTCTGGGAAAAAGACAATATAGGAAGGCAAGGCAAAAACCTCCTCCCAAAATCACATAAAACATGAAAATACAGCAAATACAGCTAATCCTGAAAATGACCTGAAGACTGCAGAACAGACTACCTACATCTGGGGAAGAAGAGAAGACCCTATAGAAAAGGGTAAAGTGGCAAAGCCATGATCTGGTGGGACCCAAACCCTCCCCCCATCCCAGTCCACAGGCAGGAAGAAGAGGAACAGAGTGGGAAGGGAGTACAAGCCCAGGACCACTGAACACCTGGCCTTGGAGATCTGCTCTGAGAACACGAACCCACATTACATGGTGCCCTGGTGATTGGTGGGGCTGGACAACAGAGAGGGGTGGAACACTCGGGGAGGCTGAGATCCCTGCCACTTGTAGAGAACAGGTATGCTCTACTGGCCCCCCTGAGAAAAAAGCAAAGCAGGCAGTTTGAAAGACTTCCCAGAAGTGAGAGTGGTGCCAGAGGGGCAAGGATTACACAGTGCTCTCTGCTTAGGAGAAAGGTCAGGTGGAGAATACCGCCCAGCCTTCCCTCATCCCAACAGGTTGGAAGCCCTCAGGAGCTTCAGTTGCTCCATCCCCTCTGCTGCCATCATAGCCCGGAGGCTCCCCCCTGCAGTGTGCAGCCTACTGGCCCAGCAGTGAAATCAGACTTTACTCCCAGGTAGGCAGAGGGAGAAACCCCAGCTTTCTCTGCCTTACTTTGGGCCAGCCAGGGAGCTGCATGCAGAGCCATCCCTGGGAGCTCTTTCTTCCTGGCAGGCCCCAGTTCTTCTTGCCATCAGCCCTTGCCATCACAGCAGATTGGAGGAGGGTGGCTCTGCCCACAGCAGCTCCAGGAGTGCAGCACTAAAGCTCCACCCTGCACATGGCCCACTTGGCCCGGAAGCGGACGCAGGAGTAGCAGCCAGGAAAACAGAGGGAGACCCTTCTAGCTTTCTTGGCCCTATTTTGGCCCAGCCACAGAAGTACTGTGGGAACCAGTCCTAGGAGTTCCTTCCTCATGGCAAGCACCTGTCCTACTTTCCTGTGGTACCCACCACTGCTGCAGGCCGGGTAGGGGCAGCTCTGTCCACAGCAACTCCAGCAGCACAGCTCTGAGTACTCTGCCTGCTTGCCTGATGGGCTGAAGGCTCACCCACCCCACTGGAAACCAGATCACTACAAGCCAGATGGAAAGGTGCCCTGCCCACTGCATGTCAACAGCTGGGGTTCCTGCACAGGAAATTGAGCTTCTGGGTACTAGAGGGTGCCTCCTTCATAGAGCTATTATTCCATAAGAAAGAGTGAAAAAATGAAGAGGCAGAGGAATTTTGTCCAAACAAAACTACAAGACAAAACACCAGAATGAGGGCTGAGTGAAACTTAAATCACCAACCTTCTTGATAAAGACTTCAAAGTAAAAGTCATAAACATGATCACAGACCTACAGAAAAATATTCAAGATCTCAGGGAGAACCTAAACAAAAATATAGGAGACCTCCAAAAAAATCACTCAGAACTGAAGAATACAGTATCTGAAATGAAAAATACAATGGAGGGAACTAATAGTAGGCTTACACAGGTTGAAGAAGTTGTAGTGAAAGGACCAAACTAACATCATGGCAGGCTTCAGGAAGCCTCAGAAACTAGAAGGCCTAAGTTTCAGTCTCCCTGAAACTATCAAGTAGTTACATATTGCCCAAAGCATGTAACCACCTTATTGCCATCCAATCAGGAGAGGCCGAAAGCCTCCCTACATTCCTGAAGATGGGGTCTGTGGGCAAGAGATATAGATAAGACCCTGTTGTAAAAAGCAAAAGGTTAACCTGTTAGTCATCAGACAAGACCCTAAGTTCGCTCTGTAATTGGTTAATTTCAAAGGCACCTTAAATATTGTGATTGGATCCGGCCAAAAGTAACGAATGCTCCAAATGACATGTATGGCTAGAATTGTCATCAATAATGTGTAATTATGATTGGATTGCTGTGTCTATGTCCCAGTTTCCTGTAACTCCCCCTTCCCAACGCCCATAAAAATCCTGCCTGCCTTTGTCTGGGGCTCTCAGCTCACCTCCACTACCTAGGTGGAAATGCTGGGGGTCCGAGCTTAAGCCCGTAATAAACGCCCTTTGCTCTTGCATACGTGACTCGGTCTCCCTGGTGGTCTCTGGTCTCTGAGGATACTGCAATCTGGACATAACATTTGGGGGCTCATCCGGGATTCCTCCTCCCCAGAGGGGGTTTCCTCTCCCCAGAACCCCTGGGACCCCGACACGTTGGGCTCGATGGCCGGCTAAATTGGTGAGTGCACTCGTTTCTTTTGGGCTCTCTGTCTCTCGGTCTTAACCTTTTGTCGGACTGGTGCTTGTTTTTCTGAGGTTTAATTTCTTTTTGGTTTCCTTTTTTGGTTCATTGTCTGTTTCAGTCTGGGTGCTAGGTCTCAAAAAGGCCTCAAAGGAGCCAGGCAGATGCGCCGCGAACACTCGAGGCAGTGAGTTTCAGGAGACGTCTTGGACTCACAGGGTAGAGACAGCGGGTTTGAGTCCCGTGGCGCCACTCTGGGAATTAACGGTGTTTCGTGAATGAGATCTCAGGGAATTCTGAGGCATTACTCTGTGGCCTCAGAGGAGCTCTAAGGCATTACTCTGTGTGGCCTTAGAGGCATTTTGTCCAGACCCAGGAAGCTTCAGCAAGGGAACTCCATTGTGTATATGTTCTGTATTTCTGTTTTGGTTGTTTGACTGCTCAGTTTGTTTAACTGCTTCGTTGTGACTTTGACTGACAAGGACGGTCTAAAAGAAAAACCTCCTGTTTTTCATGGGACTTTGGGGCACTAACCTTACATACTTTACTTTAGAGAGCCCCTGAAGACCTTCATACTCTCTTCGTTTTTTCCTCCATTGGCCAGGAGGACTAATTCCTGTGTTTGGTGTTTTAATCTTGCTTCTTATATTATTTTTCTCTAGCCGGACTTACAACATGGGACAAACTGTGTCCACTCCTTTGGATCTGGTCCTGATTCACTTTGAAGAAGTAAAAACTCGAGCTCACAATATGTCTATAAATGTAAAAAAAAGGAAAAATGTCCACCTTCTGTGCCTCTGAATGGCCTACCTTTGGAGTAGGATGGCCACCAGAGGGTACTTTTCACCTTCCCCTTGTAGAGGCAATAGAGGAAAAATCTTCCAATGAGTGGGGGGCCATCCCGACCATGTACCATACATTACCACTTGGAAGGATTTAGTAATCAACCCGCCCACATGGGTAAAGGCTTTTCTCCTCCCCTTAACTTCTCTAGCTCCTCCAGTTTTTCCACAGGTCTTAGTGACACGACCCTCAGAGAAAGAAGCCCCAAGACGAAAACAGGAGCCAGAGTCTACTCCAACCCCGGCTTCAACTATGCCTTCGACTCCCCTTTACCCAGTTTTACAAGAAGGCACAAAGGAGGATCTTATCTTTCCTCCTCCACCCTATCCGTCTCCTCCTGCGCCAGCTCCCAATCCCCTTCCGCCCCTCTCCCCTGAGCCCTTTCCATCCCCACCCTCTCCTAGGGAGGGACCTGCCCACGGAACACGTAGCCGAAGAGGGGCCACCCCAGATGTGGACTCTACTGTGCTCCCCTTGCTAGCTGCCGGGCCAATGGATGAGGCAGGAAATCAGCCTCACCACTACTGACCCTTCGCCTCCTCTGATCTTTACAATTGGAAGTTACAAAACCTTCCTTTCTCTGAAAACCCTAAGGGCCTTATTGGACTACTAGAAACTGTACTCTTTACTCACCAACCCACTTGGGATGATTGTCAGCAATTGTTACAGGTTTTGTTTACGACCAAGGAGCGAGAAAGAATCCTGATGGAAGCGCGAAAACTCATTCCTGGCCCAACTGGAGTGCCCACCATAAACCCTGCTATCACTGATGCTAGATTTCCCCTTGTTTGCCCTGACTGGGACTATAACACCGGAGAAGGTAAGGAGCGCCTTACGGTCTACCACCAGGCTCTGTTGGCAGGTCTCAAAGTGGCTGCTAGAAGGCCTACTAATTTGACTAGGGTGTATGATTTAAAGCAGGGAGAAAAGAGAGCCCAGCTGCCTTCCTAGAACGGGTGATAGAAGCTTTTAGACAGTTCACCCCATTTGATCCTGAACAGGCAGAACACAAGTAAACTGTGGCTATGGCTTTCATTAATCAGGCAGCACCAGATATTAAGAAAAAGCTACAAAAGGTTGAACGCCTCAGAGAAAAGACTCTCCGGGACTTAGTAGAAATAGCTGAGAAAGTATACAACAACAGGGACAGTGCCGAGGAAAAACAAATAAAGGCAGAAAACAGGCAGAACAAAAATTTAGCCAGAGTGTTATTAGCTATGACGGCAGATTCAAAGGACCGCCGCCAACAATTAGAAGAAATTGCAAACTCAGAATGCTGTAAGTCATCATCAAATAGAGATTGGTGCTCCTTCTGTAAAAAAGACACATGACCGCTAGATGCTACAAAAATAAAAACCGATGTGCATGGTGCAAACAAGAAGGGCACTGGGCTAAGGACTGTCCAAAAAAGAATTTAAAAAGTTGAACCCAGGGTGTTGTTAGCTGGGGAAGATTCCGACTAGATGGGACGGGGTTCGGAACCCCTCCCCGAACCCAGGGTAACCCTTAAGGTGGAGGGGAAACCAACTAATTTCTTGGTGGACACAGGGGCACAACATTCTGACTATATGAAGAGCCCCTAACTCCAGATGTCACATTAGCCAGTGGCTCCAAGAGTATCCACGAGCCTGGCCTGAGACTGGTGGCCTAGGGCTAGCTTGCCATCGCCCACCAGTGTTTGTGGAACTCAAGTCGGGAGCAGATCCAGTGACAGTCAGGCAATACCCTATGCCACAGTAAGCCAAAGAGGGAATCAAACCCCATATCCATCGCCTGCTAAAACTACGTGTTTTGAGAGTCTGCTAGTCTGCCTGGAATACTCCCCTGCTCCCTGTTAAAAAGCCTGGAACAGATGATTATAGACCAGTACAGGACCTCAGGGAGGTTAACAAATGGGTGAACTGTAGCTGCAGCGGCATCCTTAGTTAAAGATGCCGACAAGCTGACCCTGAGACAGGTCCTGACGGTGACCACCCTACATGCAATTGAGGGAGTACTAAAACAACCACCTGATCGATGGCTCAGCAACGCACGAATCACTCATTACCAGGCATTACTACTCAACCCTGACAGAATTCTTTTCCAGCCCCCGCTCCTCGCTCAATCCAGCTACACTCCTGCCCGATCCTGACACGGACTCTCCACTTCACGATTGCACCAAGATCCTGGCCCAGGTACATTGTTTCCGAGAAGACCTAACAGATGTGCCTCTTCAAAACGCAGACCACACCTGGTCTACAGATGGAAGCAGCTTCATTTCAAATGGAGAGAGAAAAGCAGGAGGGGCTGTGACCACAGATACTGAGGTAATTTGGGCCCAACCCTTGCCTCCAGGGACTTCAGCCCAAAAAGCTGAACTGATAGCCCTAACTAAGGCATTGACTTTAGGGAAGGACTTAAAGTCAACATTTATACTGACAGCAGGTATGCCTTTGCAACAGCCCACGTACATGGGGCTATATACCAGGAAAGGGGCCTTCTGAACACAGAAGGAAAGACTATTAAAAACAAACAAGAAATTATAGACCTGCTACAGGCCCTTTGGCTGCCAAAAAAGGTGGCCATCATCCACTGCCCTGGCCACCAAAAAGGAGATCACCCCGTGGCTAAGGGAAACAACTTGGCTGACAGAACAGCTAAAGGGACCGCTTTTAAATGCATTGAGGCCTTCCCTATAGTTCTGCCCGACCCTGGGGATCCCAGGCTACCTGAAAACCCTAAGTATACTGAGGAAGAAATCCAATGGGCCCAAAAGCGACCTATGAGCCAATTCTACAAAGGATGGTGGAAAGACTCAGATGAAAAACTAATCCTCCCAGAGGCCCAGGCAGAAAAAGTATTATCTAAAATACATTGATCCACACACATGGGAGAACAAAGAATGTGGGATGCAATCCGCCGATCTCAAGTAACAACCAAGGACTTACACTTAAAAATTAACAAAATTGTCCATGCATGCAAAACGTGTCAATTCACTAATGCCTATTCTAATCCCAAAAATCCAGGACAATGCCTACGGGGTAAGAGGCCCGGGGCCAATTGGAAATTGACTCTACTGAAATAAAACCAGGCAAGTATGGCTATAAATATCTCTTAGTTTTCATAGACACGTTTTCAGGATGGACTGAAGCCTTCCCCACCAAGAGTGAGACCGTCACTGTCATGGGAAAAAAGTTATTAGAAGAAATCCTGCCAAGGTATGGTTTTCCTCAGCTTATAGGGTCAGACAACGGACCAGCTTTCGTGTCTGGTTTGCACAGTTTATTGGAGCAGATTGGAAATTACATTGTGCATACAGACCCCAAAGTTCAGGACAAGTAGAAAAAATGAATAGAACTCTAAAAGAGACCTTGACTAAATTGACCTTAGAGACTGGTGGAGACTGGGTGGCCCTCCTCCCCTTTGCCCTGTATTGGGTAAGAAACTCCTCCTACCAAATGGGTCTGACTCCCTTTGAAATCTTATATGGAAAACCTGCCCCTATTATCCCTAACCTTCAGGCAGCTGCCCTGATGGACATAGAAGATCGTAACTTATCATCATAAATTCAGGCCATTCAATGGTCTCATAAACAGGTTTGGCCTAAATTACGTGCTCTCTATGAATCAAGTGCACCCCCAGAGCCTCATCGGTACCGGCCCGGTGACTGGGTCTATGTCAGATGGCACCAGCAAGAAACCCTCAAGCCACGGTGGAAAGGACCTTAACACTGTCTTACTAACTACCCCAACTGCTTTAAAGGTAGACGGAATAGCCGCTTGGATCCACTACACCCACGTGAGACCAGCAGACCCCTTCCAGGACCCAGGAGGCTAGACCCATGCAGAGGCCCAGACACCACCGCCCTCGAAGCTAGACCTGGAAAAAGACTCCAGTCAGTGGAAGGCAGAACGTCACCTGACCAATCCACATAAACTCCTACTTCGGAGAACTTGATAAGACTCTTCCTTATAACTATCACTATGTTGCTATTTCTCCTCTTTCCTTTTCTAGTACCATATGTCAATGGGGTGTTTGAACACTTTGGGGAACAACTCCGAAAAGTTTTAGACAAATATGGGGGGTCACATGGTGACCCTTGTAAATTCTGTCAAAAAGAAGATCATGTTGCCTTATCCATCCCTTCCCGACTTACCATACCCTAACATTGCTATCTAAGCAGGTTTAGATGTCAACTGGGAAAAACCTCTTATTATGCCACAACTCTCATTGCAGGCAAAGAGGCTGGCTGTGTGCATGATAGAGGAAAGCAAGTTTGCTGGATAGAGTTGTGCTACCTATGGCAAATAAGACAAACGTCAATAGTCCATAATTAAAATTAGTTACTAAAACAGCTATTTTGGCTTCTGTAAATCGCTTTGCATATACCTTTGTCTATGGCTCTTTCCCTTTGATTTGATGTTTCAGTTTATAGTTTAATTTATAGTTTAGTTTATAATTTGATTTATTATTTTATGCGAGATCCAAAATCTAACCGACTAACTAACTGACTGACCCAAGATTGGGTCAGTTACAAGACAGAGGGGGGAATGAAAGGACCAAACTAACACCATGGCAGGCTTCAGGAAGCCTCAGAAACTAGAAGGCCTAAGTTTCAGTCTCCCCGAAACTATCAAGTAGTTACATATTGCCCAAAGCATGTAACCACCTTATTGCCATCCAATCAGGAGAGGCCGAAAGCCTCCCTACATTCCTGAAGATGGGGTCTGTGGGCAAGAGATATAGATAAGACCCTGTTGTAAAAAGCAAAAGGTTAACCTGTTAGTCATCAGACAAGACCCTAAGTTCGCTCTGTAATTGGTTAATTTCAAAGACACCTTAAATATTGTGATTGGATCCGGCCAAAAGTAACGAATGCTCCAAATGACATGTATGGCTAGAATTGTCATCAATAATGTTGTGTAATTATGATTGGATTGCTGTGTCTATGTCCCAGTTTCCTGTAACTCCCCCTTCCCAACACCCATAAAAATCCTGCCTGCCTTTGTCTGGGGCTCTCAGCTCACCTCCACTACCTAGGTGGAAATGCTGGGGGTCTGAGCTTAAGCCCGTAATAAACGCCCTTTGCTCTTGCATATGTGACTCGGTCTCCCTGGTGGTCTCTGGTCTCTGAGGATACTGAAATCTGGACATAATAGTAGGTGATTAGAAAATTAGGGAGCAAGAAAAGAATGAAGCCAAAAAATAGAGAGAAAAGAGGAGCTCTGGGAATGAAAGAATGATAAGAGAACTGTGTGATCAGTCCAAATGGAACAATATTCACATAATAAGAGTACCAAAAGAAGAAGAAGAGAGAGACAAAGGGATAGACAGTCTCTTTGAGGAAATAACTGTTGAAAAATCCCCCAATCTGGGGAAGGAAACAGACATTCAGGTCATGGAAGCACAAAGATCCCCCAACAAAAGGAACCCGAGGAAGACAACACCAAGACTTATAATAATTAAAATGACAAAGATCAAGGTCAAGGAGAGAGTACTGAAAGCAGCCAAAAAGAGAAAAGATCACTTATAAAGGAAACCCTATCAGGTTATCAGCAAACTTCTCAGCAGAAACTTTACAGGCCAGAAGGGAGTGGCATGATATATTTAATGTAATGAAACAGAAGGGCCCGAACCAAGAATATTCTACCCAGCAAGATTAGCACTTAAATTTGAGGCAGGGATTAAAGAATTTCCAGATAAAAAAAGTTGAAGGATTTCACCACCACTAAACCAGTCCTGCAGGATATGTTAAAAGGTCTGTTATAGATGTAAATGTTCCTAAGGCTAAACAGCAATCACTAGAGAAAATAAACCCACAGTAAAGGTAGTAGACCAATTAATTACCAAGCAAGTACAAAATTAAGTCAAACACACAAAAATAGTCAAGGGATACACAAAAATGTATGACACCCAATATATAAAGCATGGAGGAGGAAGAAGAAGTGGGGGAAGTATCTTTAGATAATGTTTGGAACACAGTAATCAGGGATGTAAGGTAGACTGTTAGATAATAAGGCGGCTATCCTTGAATCTTTGTTAACAGCAAATCTAAAGCCTACAATGGCAATAAGTACATATCTATAATAAGCACCTTAAATGTAAATGGACTGAATACACCAATCAAAACACAGAGTGGCAGAATGGATAAGGAAACCAGACCCATCTATATGCTGCCAACAAGAAACTCATTTCAGACCCAAAGACATACACAGACTAAAAGTGAAGGGATGGAAAAAGATATTCCAAGCAAATAGTAGGGAGAAAAAAGCAGGAGGAGCAGTACTTATAACAGACAAAATGGATTTCAAAACAAAGTAACAAGAGACAAAGAAGGACATTACATAATGATAAAGGGGTCAGTCCAACAAGAGTATATAACCATTATAAATATCTATGCACCCATTATAGGAGCACCTAAATATGCTCTACTACTGAGCCATATCCCCTCCAAGGAACACCTAAATATGTAAAACAAATACTAACAGAATAAAAGGAAAAATAGAGTGAAACACATTCATTTTAGACTATAAGACACCACTCACATCAATAGACAGATCAACCAGACAGAAAATAAGTAGGAGACAGAGACACTGAACAATACACTAGATCAGGTGGACCTAACAGATACATACAGAACATTCCACCCAAAATCAGCAGGATATACATTCTTCTCACATGTACATGGAATGTTTTACAGAAAAGATCACACACTAGGCCACAAAAAGAGCCTCAATAAATTAAAAAACATTGAAATTGTATCAAGCAGCTTCTCAGACAACAATGGTATGAAACTAGAAATAAATTACACAAAGAAAACAAAAAAGCCCACAAACACGTGCAGGCTAAACAACATGCTTCTAAATAACCAGTGGATCACAAATCAAGCAATACATAGAGGCAAATGAAAACAAAAACTCAGCAGCCCAAAACCTGTGTGATGTAGCAAAGGCAGTTCTAAAAGGAAAGTATACAGCAATACAGGCTTACCTCAAAAAACAAAAACCAATCCCAAATCAACAATCTTAACATACAATTAAAGAAACCAGAAAAAGAAAAACAAAGGAAGCCCAAAGTCAGCAGAAGGAGGGACATAATAAAGATCAGAGCACAAATACATAAAATTGAGAATAAAACAATAGAAAAAATCAAGGAAATCAGGAGCTGGTTCTTTGAGAAAATAAATGAAATAGATAAACCCCTAGCCAGACTTATCAAGAAAAAAAGAGTATACACACACAAACAGGATCAGAAACAAAAAAGGAGCAATCGCAATGGATACCACAGAAATACCAAGAATTATTAGAGAATACTATGAGAAAGTATATATCAATAAATGGGAAACCTAGAAGAAATGGACAACTTCCTAGAAAAATACAACCTTCCATGACTGACCCAGAAAGAAACAGAAAATCTGAACAGGCCAATTAGCAGCAACAAAACTGAACTGGTAATCAAAAAACTACCTAAGAACAAAATTCCTTAACCAGATGGCTTCACTGCCGAATTTTATCAAACATTTAAAGAGCTAATTCCCATCCTCCTTAAAGTTTTCCAAAAAGTAGAAGAGGAGGGAATACTCCCAAACTCATTCTATGAGGCCAGCATCACCCTAACACCAATAAAGACACCAAAAAAAAGAAAATCATAGACCATTATATCTGATGAACATACATGCAAAAATCTTCCACAAATATTAGCAAACCAAATCCAAAAATACATCAAAAAGATCACCCATCATGACCAAGTGGGATTTATTCCAGGGATGCAAGGATGGTACAATATTTGTAAACCAATCAATACCATAGATCACATCAACAAAAAGGACAAAATCACATGATCATCTCAACAGATGAAAAAGCATTTGATAAAATTCAACATCCATTCATGATAAAAACTCTTAACAAAATGGGTAAAGAGGGTACGTACCTCAACATAATAAAGGCCATATATGACAAACCCATAGCCAACATCATGCTTAATAGTGAAAAGCACAAAGCTTTCCTCTAAGATTGGGAACAAGACAAGGATGCCCACTCTCACCACTTTTATTCAACAAAGTACTGGAAGTCCTAGCTACAGCAATCAGAAAACATAAACAGATAAAAGGCATCCAAACTGGTAAGGAAGAAGTTAAACTCTCACTGTTTGCAGATGACATGATATTATACATAGAAAATCCTAAAGACTCCACCAAAGAACTAATAACTGAATTCAGCAAGATTGCAGGATAAAAAATTAATACACAGAAATTTGTCACATTCTTATATACTAACAATGAATTAGCAGAAAGAGAAGTCAGGAAAACAACTCCATTTACAATTGCATCAAAAAGAATAAAATACCTAGGAATAAACCTAACCAAGAAGGTGAAAGATCTTTACTCTGAAAACTCCAAGACACTCATGAGAGAAATTAAAGACACCAAAAAATAGAAATATACCCTGTGCTCATGGACAGAAGAATATTGTCAAAATGGCCATCCTTCCAAGAGCAATCCACAGATTTAATGCAATCCCAGTCAAAATACCAACAGCACTATTCAATGAACTAGAACAAATAGCTCTATAATTCATATGGAACCACAAAAGACCCCAAATAGCCAAAGCAATCCTGATAAAAAAGAATAAAGCTGGGGGCATTACACTCCCTGACTTCAAGCTCTACTACAAAGCCACAGTAATCAAAACAATTTGGTACTGGCACAAGAAAAGAGGCATAGATCAATGGAACAGAATAGAGAGCCCAGATACAAACTCACGCATCTATGCTATGGTCAATTCATATGTGATAAAGGAGCCATGAATATGCAGTGGGGAAAAGACAGCCTATTTAACAAATGGTGTTAGGAAGACTGGACAACTACATGTAAGAGAATGAAACTGGATTATTGTCTAACTCAATACACAAAAATAAACTTAAAATGGATGAAAGACCTGAATGTAAGTCATGAAACCATAAAACTCTTAGAAGAAAACATAGGCAAAAATCTCTTGAATATAAACATGAGCAACTTCTTCCTGAACACATCTCCTTGGGCAAGGGAAACAAAATAAAAAATTAACAAGTGGGACTACATCAAACTAAAAAGCTTCCATACAGAAAAGGACACCATCAACAGAACAAAAACGCATTCTACAGTATAGGAGAATATATTCATAAATGACATATCCAATAAGGGGTTAACATGCACAATATACAAAGAACTTATACTCTTTAACACCCAAAAAACAAATAACCCAATTAAAAAATGGTTGAGGACCTCAAAAGATACTTCTCCAAAGAAAAAATACAAATGGCCAACAGGCACATGAAAAGATGCTTCACATCGTTAAACGTCAGGGAAATGCAAATAACCACAATCAGGTATCACCTCACACCAGTTAGGATGGCCACCATCCAAAAGACAAGAAAGAACAAATGCGTGCGAGGATGCGAAGGGGAACCCTCCTATGCTGGTTCAGTCACTGTAGAAAGCAATATGGAGGTTCCTCAAAAAACTAAAAATAGAAATACCATTTGACCCAGTAATTCCATTCCTAGGAATTTACCCCCAAAAAAACAAAATCCCTGAATTGAAAAGACATACACCCCTATGTTTATTGCTTCACTATTTACAATAACCAAGATATGGAAGCAATCTAAATGTCCATCAGCAGATGCATGGATAAAGAAGAAGTGGTACATATACACAATGGAATATTATTCAGCCATAAAAAGAAAAGAAATCCTGCTATTTGCAACAACATGGATGGATCTAGAGGGTCTTATGCTCAGTAAAATAAGCCAGGCGGAGAAAGACAAATACCAAATGATTTCACTCATTTGTGGAGTATAAAAACAAAGTGAAACACACAATATAGATAGGTCACAGGGAAGGCAGTATAGCACAGAGAAGACAAATAATGACTCTAGCATCTTACTACACTGATGGACAGTGATTGCAGTGGAGTAGGGGGGCCTGATAATATGGGTGAATGTTGAAACCACAAAGTTGCTCATGTGAAACCTTCATAAGATTGTATATCAATACCTTAATTAAAAAAAAATAAAGTGAAACAGATGGAATAAAAAACGCAGTGGACTCATAGACGAGAAGGAACTAGTTGTTACCAAAGAGAAGACATTACCAAGGGTAGGTGGGGAGGGAGAAGGGGATTAAGGGGCACTATAATTCACAGTCACAACATAGGTAGGTCACTGATACTGTAGTACAGCATGAAGAATACAATTAATGACTCAATAACATCTTAGTACATTGATAGATAAGTGACAGCAATGGAGGGGGTGAAGTCTTGATAGTATGGGTGTATGTTTAACCACTGTTTTGTGTATGTGAAACCATCATAAGATTGTATAACAATGATACTTTTATAACAAACAAAAATGGTCAGAAGGGAAACACTGGGCAAAAAGATTTGATTTAAACATGGCTTACAGATGGGAAAGTTGGTAGAATTGTGGGCAGATTTCAACTTCTAAGTGGAACTTAAATATTTAGGATCTCTGACTCAAAATGTTTCCCATCAATAAAATTTTGTTGATTATGGCCTTAAAAACACAAAAATAAATAAATTCACTACTAAATGATACTAAGGAACTATTAATTGTGCAGATGTAATGATTCTGCAGTTATATAGGAAAATATGCTTTTTAAAAAAGATATAGTAAAGTATTAGGGATAAAATGTCAGGTTGACTATAATTTACTTAAAAATACTTCAGGAAACAAAACAGATGAAGCACATCTAGCAAAATATTTGCAATATATTAAAACATATTAAGTAATAATAATACATTAACAGTAATATTGTTCAAATAATAATAATTACTTGTTTGGAAGACTATGAGTTTAAAATCCAAAAGCAGAGTTAAGAAAATATGCAAAGTGGCCTAAATTTAGGGAAGAAGGGCTTTGTGGAGTAGGGGATAGGGTTGGGGCCAAGAAAGATTGACAGCCCTTAGGTATTATCAGAACTACTCATAATTCATAAAGTTTACTGAAAATTCAATAAAGTTTAAGAAGCTCCATAAGGGTAGTAACCAAGTCTGTTACCCAAAGTGGCATCTTTCACACCTAGTTTGTTACTGGAACAATAATTAATGTTTGTTACCAGAAGATCTTGATAAATATTTGTTGAATAAATGAATGAAGGAATAAATAACCATTTCTCCTCCATAAGTGGTCAAATATTTACATTTTCACTCAGACTGCTTCCAAAATGTTTTGGAGGAGGCTTCTATCTACCCAGTTCAAATTTTTTAATTATAAAAAAACAACCAAAATGAAAAAATGAAAAGGATAAACTAGATTCCTATAATTACTAGTTACTGCAACTAAACATTAAATTTTTATTTGAGCTGCCTAGAAGCCAATATACAAAATAAAAGGGTAAGCAAATATTTCTGGAGATAAAAAGCTTTTTCTGGTACTAAACTGTATTTGAGTTCATGAATTCTTATTAAAAGGAACATGGGGTATCATGGTAGACAGGATCTCCTACTTCAGTTATACAAAAACCCAATTATCTGAAATTTGGAGAAATGAGGAAATTAAAGTTTTCCTTTCTTAATTTTTGACAACTTGAAGATGACCTTAAATCATTAAGGCCAGAACCCAGATATTCAGAAAATAAGTATAATAATATGTACTCTAATGAACCACTTCATGGCTGCCTTAATTCTCAAAGGAATTAACTTTTCAACATTCGGTGAGGTGAGGGATAGGGATAATTTTACTCTAGGTCTCAGATAAGCCCAAGAGAATAAAAGTGTGAGTGCTTCTGTCTAGGCCTCTTTCTCTGATGACCCCATACCCCATGGATAGTCCTCCGTATTTGGTGCTGAGGACTACCTTTTACTACCTGTCCCTTGGAGCGTGATCCATCCTTACCTCTTCAACCAGTCTTGAAGAGGAAGTTTCCCAAATCTGTATGTCCAGTTCTGACCACCTTCTAAGGCCATGTTATACAATTGGCTAGCCACTATTTTTACTTGGAAATTCTCACTGTCCCTTAAAATATATATATAAAAGCAATTCTTCCTTTTAAAATCAGTTACTGCTAATGACACTGTACTTCTGCTCTCAAATTTAAAATCTCGATTTTATCATTGATTTCTCCCTTTGTTTGCATTTCTCTCATATCTAGTTAGTTCTCAAATCCTGTCATTTCTCTTGTGAAGTCTCTCCATCCTCTTGTACTGCCGTCTTCCCTTTCCTCCCCTATGCCACTCTCCTAGTCCAAGCCCTCACTGCTCCCTATCTGAACTGTCACAAGAGCCACCCAACTGATTTCTCTGCCTCTTATACAAACTTACCCTCTCCTCTTGCCAAAATAAGTTTAGGTTTTGTTTTCATCCTGTTACATCAATGCTCAAAAACCTCCCACGGTTTTCAAAGATCCTCAGAAAAAAGCCCAAACTCCTCAACATGAATTTCAAGGCTCTGGAAAACCTCTCCCCAGGTCACCTGTGCAATCTTATCTCCCTTTTCCTGATCTCTAAACTGATTTAGCATCACTCCTTCAAGTCCCCTCCTCAGGTTACCTCTATTCTCTCAGTGTATGCCTTCTGAATGTACTTCCTCTTCTAGCAAAAGCCTAGCCACAGTTCAAATACTACTTAGTTTAGTTTTACCTCCTCTTTGAAGTCTTCTACTCTCAGTCTAGCATATACTGGTGTCTCTCTTTATTTACGAAATATTTTTAAAGTCTACTACAGACAAGACACTATTACAGATACAGATAACCCAACTACTCCTGATTTCATACCAGAACTATTTATTGAGCTCTTAAAATATGCCTGACACAGTACTTTATAACTATTACCTAATTTTATTTTTACAAAAAAAATCTGTGAGGTTCTATAGCATCATTTTACAGATGAGGAAAATGAGGCTCAGAGAGGTTATATAACCTTCCTGGGACCACAGAGTACTACGTGGCTGCCATGTTTCATTGTGCAAGTTGTGAACTGTACAAGTTGGGTGGTTATCCATAGATAAGCTGGCGGGTGAAAACGCAGGATAGTCTTATTCCAAAAACTGTGTGCTCTTAACTATCACATTATACTAACTGCATGGATCCAACCTGGAAAGAAAATTACAATCTAGATCCAAGTTGCTATCATGTTTTTTAAAAATATACACAAAATGAGATACACTATTAGCAACACTGAAAACTAGTAATTAAGATATCTGAGAAACTCTGGGAATATATAGATATTATGCATATATTATTTACTAATGAAACTATTTTTGAGACTTTTGTTATTTCCTGAATACATATCTAACATTCCAAAAAATAGAGCTCATATTAGGAACCAAATACTTCCCTCAAAATCTGCTGAGCTATGGCAATGCTCATTTACTGGGCAATGCTAAAGGCAACATTGAAAATCAGAACAGCTGATATTCTTTCCTTCCTTGATTTTTTGTAAGTTAAACAAGGCTCTACCTCTCTCGGCTATTTTATTTCTCCTTTCTTCCCTTAAGGGCATCCACATTCACTTTGACATTCCTCTGTCCTAGTTTCCAGTTAATACCTCCAAACCTCCCTCCATTTGTGCTAGCCTGAGCTGCAATGTTTACAGTACTTTCTCTAATAAAAAAGTACACCAGTTGACTGTTGATTCCTCCATACCAAATTAGTGATACCTTCTTTAGCATCCCACACTAGGTCTGCCCTATAGTAATAATTATTGTGTGCTCAGTATGTTTTTTGGTTCTACAACTAAATTGTAAGGTAGTGACCTCATTTTCAGGATATCAATTAATATTGTACAGAAAAATGATTTCAACAATTTTCACAAAAACAACAACTTTTAAAGGGCCCTTACAATTCATATATATCTTACAGTCTGACTTAATCTGAAGCACTTACATTATTATTGTGAAGATACTCAATTGCTCGAAGGATCTGGAAGAGGTATTTTCTAAGTCGTTTACTCTCTAGTCCATGACAATGTTGTAACTCATCTAATACTGTGTGGTCAATAAATTCAAACACCAAATGAATTCTCTTTTTCTGTCTAAAAACTTCAAACAGATTGACCAGGTTTTCATGACGAAGTTGCTAGTGACAAAAGAAATGGATTTTTAATAAAATACTCCATACACAATAATTTGTACATATAACACAGATATAATTTTTAAAAGCAGCAGAAATAGTCCCAGCTTTTCTTCCATGTATTTTAACAGAAATTTCTCAACTGATATGCTTACATTCCTATTTTAAGAAAACGTTAATCTATTTCATAGTTAATGTTTATAGAAAAGGAGATGTACTGCTGTACTTAAGTTGGCATCTGATTGCTTATAAAAATAATTTAGAAAGATTACAACTTGGCGTGCTGCTAAGAGATATATTTTCTATCATTTAACTTGGACTGTGGTTAAATTGAACATCTGAAATTTAAAAGGTTCTTATGTTTACAAAAGAGCTTGGATTTCAACACTACTGAGTATGTGATCTGAATTTAAAGAAATTAATTATCCTCTGAGTTTGGTCCTAAGTTCTCCAGAGTAAAACTTAAGTTCCAAGTGGACATTATAAATTCATCACACAGTAAAAAAGGAGTATCAAAATATCTAGAAAGTTTTCATATATGTGAAATAATCAATGTATAGCTGTAGAACTTTACATAACTATATAATTTTGTTCACTGTAATATTCTATTAAGCAATAAAACACCTTTATAGATTAGTAATAATTAAAATAATTTCAGAAGTATCAGCTTAGAAAACAAATGAGGTTTAATATTTTATACTGCTTATTCTGTTTTTTAACACACTGACTTAATTAAAATCAGTTCTCAAATATTTTCTTTTTCAAATTACCAAAAATATTTATGCATTTGGCTAAAAATTAAGGATATATTTTCGATGTCGGATCCATTAGAAAACTATACTTGTACGAAAAATACTTGCCTTTATTCCAATGGCACAATATCCATTTTTCTAGTTATCTGTCTCAAATCATAGACCAAAGTTCTTTAAACATGACTAATAGAAAAACATGTCAAAATACAATGCCAGATTCCTTTCCTTTTTTTGCTCCCAATTTCCCTGGTTGGCAAGATACCAGAGTGCTACAGTGACATGCTGGCAGTAATAAAAAGGATTGACTCCTCTTTGGACACTACAATATTAATCCTTCAACTAAGAAAAATTACTGGTTTCCTGCCCAGTCTTTATTTTCAAAGCAAAAGCAGTGAAGGGTTTATGTGAATTAATAAGCACTAGGGAAGATCCACCCAGGGTAAGGAATCAAGTATTTTCTCAGATAATCCATGAAACCCCTAGAAATACTCCATTATCTCTTATAGATTGTTTACTTTTTTCATTACTAGACAACTTTACTACAGATATGCTAATTACTCTAGCTGTAATTTATTTAATGAAATTATGGCAAATAAAAATATAATTCAAATTAAGTCATGGCAATCTCTTTAGACTAAGAATTTTAACTATTCTTAGGAATCTCTCTTGTGGAATTAGATTAGATCAAACTTAAAACTCTATAAGAAATAAATCAATGAGAATAAATAGTTAAGGTTGTCTCAAAGTAGTTTACATAATAACATGTAATAATAAAGCACATTTTTAAATTCATCTGTGTTCTTGCCACATATTGGTTATTTTTAAGAAATGATTTAAGTAGAAAAAAATATT
The DNA here is from genome assembly GCA_032199065.1 of Smutsia gigantea. Taxonomy (NCBI): domain Eukaryota; kingdom Metazoa; phylum Chordata; class Mammalia; order Pholidota; family Manidae; genus Smutsia; species Smutsia gigantea. The sequence continues at coordinate 83,266 of JAVSCE010008227.1, read as the reverse complement.
CCGCTCAAATGCAACAGAGTTGAATAAAGAACAAAAGATATTGCCTGAGAAAAGATCTCTTTCTAATCACATTTTAATTTAGGCGCACAACAGTTGCCCTATAGTATTATTATGTTTTAGGTCATCAGGATAAGGATTGCTATCTTTAACAAAATGATAGTATCTTTACTGACTTCAACTTTCCTTTTCATTGTCTAGAAATAGAGCAGTTCTAACAATCCACAAATGCCTAATATATTTCTTCTATTTAAAAAGCAAACTGATCCATTATATCTAATATAGACTTACAACAGAGATGATTCGTTTTTTATTAAATAAAAATGAAAGAGTATCTGTTTTCTTCACCACATAGGACACTTAGACTACGTTGTCAAAGTCATAAACCTTAAAGCATCTAGATAAATTTCAACAAATAAAGTATATGTACATTTAAATAATTTTAAAATCTCTAGTTTTCTCATGAAACTATAAAACTCTTAGAAAAAAATATAGGCAAAAAGCTCTTGGACATAAACATGAGCGACTTCTTCATGAACATATCTCCCCGGGCAAGGGAAACAAAAGCAAAATGAACAAGTGGGACTATATCAAGCTGAAAAGCTTCTGTACAGCAAAGGACACCATCAGTAGAACAAAAAGACATCCTACAGTATGGGAGAATATATTCATAAATGACGTATCTGATAAGGGGTTGACATCCAAAATATATAAAGAACTCACACACCTCAACAAACAAAAAGCAAATAATCCTATTAAGAAATGGGCAGAAGACATGAATAGGCACTTCTCCAAAGAAGAAATTCAGATGGCCAACAGGCACATGAAAAGATGCTCCACATCGCTAATCATCAGAGAAATGCAGATTAAAACCACAATGAGATATCACCTCACACCAGTGAGGATGGCCAACATCCAAAACACAAACAACAACAAATGTTGGCGAGGATGTGGAGAAAAGGGAACCCTCCTACACTGCTGGTGGGACTGCAAATTAGTTCAACCATTGTGGAAAGCAGTATGGAGGTTCCTCAAAAAACTCAAAATAGAAATACCATTTGACCCAGGAATTCCACTCCTAGGAATTTACCCTAAGAATGCAGCAGCCCAGTTTGAAAAAGACAGATGCACCCCTATGTTTATCGCAGCACTATTTACAATAGCCAAGAAATGGAAGCAACCTAAGTGTCCATCAGTAGATGAATGGATAAAGAAGAGGTGGTACATATACACAATGGAATATTATTCAGCCATAAGAAGAAAACAAATCCTACCATTTGCAACAACATGGATGGAGCTAGAGGGTATTATGCTCAGTGAAATAAGCCAAGCCGAAAAAGACAAGTATCAAATGATTTCACTCATATGTGGAGTATCAGAACTAAGGAAAAAAAAAACTGAAGGAACAAAACAGCAGGAGACTCACAGAATCCAAGAACGGACTAATAGTTACCAAAGGGAAAGGGACTGGGGAGGATGGGTGGGAAGGGAGGGGCAAGGGGGAAGAAGGGACATTACGATTAGCAGATGTGATGTTGCGGGGGCACGGGGAGGGCTGTACAACCCAGAGAGGACAAGTAGTGACTCTATGGCATCTCACTACGCTGATGGACAGTGACTGTAATGAGGTTGGGGGGGGGGACCTGATGAAGGGAGTAGTGTAATCACCATAATATTACTCATTTAACTGTAGATTAATGATATTAAAATAAACTTACTAATTAAAAAAAATCTCTAGTTTTCTACTCAGTCCCCAAGGAATATTAATGCTCCTTTCTTCATACTCCTGAGTTCTTTCCCCTGGGTGACCTGTCATACCTACACAAAATTCTATCTTCTGCCCCAATCTCTCCTGACATTGTTTCCCATCTCTAAAAGCCTACTGGTCATCTTTACTTAAATGTACTCCTGTCACTTCAACACTTCTAAAACTAAACTAACCATGTGTCTTTTGAATCTTTCACATTTCCATCAATGAATCTCAAATATGTTTAACTCCTCCCCTTCTATTTCCTTCTACATTCTTTCATGTCTTCTTTTGCAACATATCACTTTCTGACTTTACTTCCAAATTGCTGCATTCTAGCAAGCACCCTCATGACATTTACCAGGTTTCCTGAATCAAACTCATAACAGACTTCCTTATTTTTACTCTTGCGGTCTTCCAATCTATTCTAAAAAATAGTGTTAGATTAATACTGTTTCTTTACTCTTAATTCAAAACCTTCCATCTTTTACAGAATCAAGTTTTGATTCCTTACCCTAAAAGACAAGACTTTAAAACCTCCCTCCAGTTTACTTCTTTCATCTTAACTCTTTCTACTTCTGAATAGGACACAACAGGCCAAAGTCTCTGCTCTTTGTCCCTTTGTCCTGCTCTAGCCTCTCTGGCTTATGCTTGTTCTCCTAACCTGGAATACAAGTTTCTTCTTCTGACCCAAATTCCACACATCCTTTAAAGCCAAATTCATGTCCCATTTCCTACAAGAAACTTCCCCTACCCAACAGAATTTTGTGTTAATTACTTGGCATATATTTTGAGCTGTTTTTATTATTTTTATATGCCTTCCTGTCTTTCTGATTAAATAATTAAAGTCTAAAGAGCAGGTACTGTCCCTTACCTCATTACAGTCTCAGCACCTGGCCCAATGCCTTGCACAAAGCAAACATTTTTATTATCATACCTAGATATTTCTGAGAAAATAGTTCATAGTATTTGGCATAGCTTTTATTACACTGTACATAAGCATATATATCTTGAATCACTATAAAATTACAAAATGTATTAAATAAGGTAGGTTATTAAACCTGTTTTTCCATTATGTCTTAATACATTTGTTAACTGAAATATTCCTTATACAGTGTTTATTCCATAACAATTTCTTTTGACTTACAAAGACCAATTAAGGCAAAAGAAGCAAACCTTCAGAAACTTTATTTCTCTCGCTGCAATTTTGTTGACAGATTTTTCTGGTTTCTCATAAAATATCTTAATGGCCACTATCTGCCCAGTATCCTTATGTTTACACTTCATGACTGTTCCGTAACTTCCCTCTCCCACTTTTCCAAGGGTTTCATACATCTCCATTTTCAGGTCCGGCCTCCTCAAAGAAACTAAAAAAGAGTTAAACATGTATATTTTTATTTATTCAAGCTGGAATAACGTATTTCCACACTAAACCCATGCATTAAAAATAGATACATGGAAAAAGTAGGAATCTCTTCCACAGACCCTCTTTGTCTTTGGGTTCTCTGCCGGCTCAGCAGCAAGATGTACGGCTCCTAGAATTTAAAAAGCCCCCTGATGTCTTGGTCACTCCCATCAACAATAAGACTTAAGATTGCTTCACTACGTGTCACTATCCATCATGGGTTGGGTCCCCACACACTATGCCTCTAAATGTGAGGTTCGCGCAACGCCGCAGGAGCCCATAAATCAAGCCCTGAGACCCAACGAAACGTCGGTCCCGCTCGCTCCTCAAACCAGACCTTAGTGTCTCGGACCAGTGTCTCGCCCCTCTCCCCACAGTCGACCTCCTCCGGGCAGCCTCCGCCGCCGTCGCCGCCTCAGCCCATTCTGTAGTCCCGCCGGCCTGGCTCTAATAAGTCCCAGTCAGGCAACCGGACACCGACCGACCCTACTTAGCAGGCTAGTCCAGCTAACTCGGGGTGGCTCACTACCATGGCAACAGTGCCCCGGCGCTCGCGTTCCGGACCTAGCGCGCAAGACCGGAACATCGGCCGGACCGACCCGGAAGGGAAAATAAGAAGAGGTGAAAAGGGGCTCCCGGGGGGGCGGGTTGACCTCGATCGAATTCGGACTACCTCCTCAGGTTGGTTTTGAGCGGCTTTGGGGGAGGATCCTTATTTTGACTGCAGCTTGAGTGACTGCCGGCTAAGGGAACCGAGGCGGAGGCTCGTCCGACCTTCGTGGTAGATTCCCCAGGGCCAGAGAAACCTGCGGGTTGTTCTGGATCCTGAAAGGGAGGCTGGTGTCAAGAAGCAGACATCTTTCAAACGAGACTTCTAAGGAAGTCTCGTGTGATTATGGTTTTCTAAATTACCTAGTTACGTTAATACTCCATAGACTTGAGTTTGACCTCAGCTGTCGATATTCGTCCTTAAAACGGGGATAAGACGGTTCTTAAATCAAGAACACTTCTTGAACACTTGTTACATGCTTTAAATTTTTTTTGAACTTGAAGTAATCCTTTTTAAAAACTACCTTACTCCATGTCAAAACTCTCAAACTCCCTCTTCGGGAAAGCAGATAATTCAATGGGTTCTACCATACGCAGATTGATATACAAGGACACAGAGGGGAAAAGGAGGCTCTTATCTAATTGCTTAAGAACTAGACACGGGGCTTGGCTGACATGACGCCCTCCAGTAAATAACAAGGATATTACTGAAGGAAGTGCCCCAGGCGTGCCGTGTTTCTTATAGCTTTTAGTTAGTTTTCTGTAAAATGTAAAAGGCCACATCTCACTACGCTTTCCCTAAGTAAGAGAAATCATTATTATCTAATAAATTCAAATTCATTCGGTCCCACCTTACTACCATGCACAGTAAAATCACAACAGGAGGGCTTTTAAAAAGCCTCCGCACCCCAGATCCTAATCTAAATGAGACAAAGTGGGTTATTTTTAAAGCTTCCCAAGAGTTTCTGTGATGCTAAAGTTTGTATTAGTAGTGGGAAAGGAAGGAGAGGTGGTGGTTTTTGTTTACCACCATCAAAATATTCAGGATTGTCTTTTTGAAAAGTTAACCATGTTACAAAATACTTCATATGAATAAGAATGTCATAATAAATCTTAGAGTAGGCCCAAACTTGCTGTATGCATATTTATTATTGGTTGTGGGCTGAAAATCTGCATGGGGAAAAAGCATGTCACTGCCCTCAGTGAACTCACAATCCAGAGGTAGAGAATCACTGTAACATAAAATCATAGCTTTAAAATTATTCTTTCTACAAATAGGTTGTGGCAGGCCTGGTAACCAGGACAGCCAATGATTCTTGCTCTAAGACTAATGAAACACCTTCACTGATTTTGTTGAAACTCTTAATTCATTTTGGGAAACAATTATGGGTTTCCAAAACAATTATAAATTGCTAGATAAATGATGTGACAAGGATATTTTTTTAAAGTTTGTCTTTAGCATTCCACTGCATCTAACCTTACCCATGTCTGTCTTCCTTAGCTATGTGGAGGATTAGAATTGTTATGGCAGTAGGGCAAAAAAATAAAGATAAGAATATTCAGCTTTTGACTTACAGAATCACATATATGTAGCAGGACCCATCTAGAGTTAGCCCTGGCTAACTTGGTCACCAAGGCAGTCACTAGAAGCAAGAGAGAGAATTCTGGGTTTGAAGAAAGGGAGGTCAGGAGAGCGGAGAAAGTTAACCCTTTCTGATTCCATGGAACTATGGGTACCTTGGAGCAATAATAAAGCCCCTTTTCCATCCTCCCATCTGCCTTGGGCTGAAAAATTACCCAAAAGTATATAAAAGTGCTCAGAGTCCTCTAGACCAGTGAAATCTTGAGGTCAGGAATTGGAGTCAATAGAGAGGGAACTGATGACTAAAGGAAATGTCAGAATTCGCAAGGTTCAACACTTCTGAGACCCCTACTGTGAGGCATTTCAGACCAATTTGCACCTTACTTGCTAATATAGAAAACCTGAAATGAGTTATCCAAGTTATGTATATACTCCCACCCATGTCTGCATGATTTCTCTCCCAGATCTGAGTATTTTTAGGTTTTGACAAACACGTACGCATCTATATGCTCTCTTGAGATCTCCCCACATTTCTTGTGTAAGTCAGGGGAAAGGAAATCCCGGGGCAAAATACCTCTAAAAAACGAAATCAGTCAAAAGGAGAAATAAAGTTTAAAACCCGTTTATTGCTTACAAACTGCAGTCCGGGCCCTTCTCTCTTTCCTACCCCAGCAGAAGCAAAACCGGCACTCCCTGTCACCTTTCAGGTACATATAAATCCCTCTGCTGCCCAGGTAATTTCCCATTGATACGGAGATGAACTTCTCTTTACCCCTGAGAAATGATGGAAATGCACTAAAGCCACACTTCTTTCCACCTCTGAATGCCTATTAATATGCAGGTGTACTGCGGCCCTGAGGAAGCATTTCAGGGTATTTGTGTGGGCCTCAACTTTCAAGCTGCACTTACTACAAAAAATGGAGGTCCCTCCACTGTACCTTCCCCATATACCAGATTTGATAGGCCATTGAACTAACCAGAGGGGGTTTTTTAATCCAAATTATTTTTGGCTACGTTTGCTTCCACCACGACTTCTTACATTGCTGTCCCGGTTCAGCAGGAAAAACTAGGGTGCATCCCCGCCCTCGGCCACGTAAATTTAACTACCTGCTTCTCGGACCTGGCTAAGACTCAGACCCGAGTGAGGCACTCTAGAGGTCCGTTCTAAACGCGTCATAGGGACACGGGACACGTGGTTCTAGGTAGCTCGCCCCCTCTCCCGCAGGGGTGGATTGTTGACAACGCCGCCGGCAGTCAGGTGACCTTACGTCATTCCCACCTCCTTTCCCTGACATCTCTGGCCCCGGATGCGTCCCTCTCTCCCCACCCGGTCGAGCCTAAACTGGTGAAAGGGGGAGAAACAGGGTGGTGTTTCGGTTTCGGAGTCTCTTAATTCACAATCTCCCTTCTGAGCACAGAGAACACTAATCTATCGATTAGTTCAAGAAGACAAATGGATAGAATCCTGCTGAAAGGCTCCCATAAGAAGCTCCCGTGTGTCCCGTCCCCTACCACCCCACCCCTCACGTTGTGGTGCTGGCGGAGGGCGGAGGGATCTGGAGGCGGCGGAGGGAGACGTCATTGCAGGGCTGTTTGTGCAGCTTCGACGGCGGCGGTGACCCACAGTGATTCGGTCGCCGCGCCGGGGGGTGGGGGGGCTGTGTGGGACTCATTTTTCTAGACTGACCGCGGGGCAGCTGGGGAGCATGTCGACTCCGGCCCGGAGGAGGCTCATGCGGGATTTCAAGCGGTAAGGGCCTTCACATTCGCCTGAATGACGGCTCCTCTCCATAGCTGCCGGGCTACAGGGCGGGGATCCGGGATACCGTCCTCTTGTGGCCCTAAGAGGGCCGGCTGTGGGCCCAGCCGGAGCCCAGTCCTAGCCCCAGTTCGCACTCCTCATTCTTGCTTGTTTTCTCTAGCGGCGTAAGGATTTTTGATGCCCCTCCCCCACAAAAAAGTAAAGAGATGGTATAGTCTGTCCTAGGATTCCCCGCTGCCTTCTTGGCCCCACTACCCACAACATCTCTCCCTAGCGCCGAAACCTCACCTCCCCCGCCGCTGAACCCTGGGATGCCCCTCCCCCGCGCGGCTTTCTGCACCAGTCAGCTTTGTTCAGTGCCCCTGCGGTCTCCCGAGGGACAGGGTTGGGACGAAAAGCGCACCCCCACCCTCCCCCATTCTTTCTGCAGTGAGGGTGGGATCTGCAGCGCGAGATCCGGAGGTTATTAACCCATCTTCCGAAACCTGACTCTCCCCGCCCGTCTGAAAAGTCCTTGAGAACTGGCTTAGAGACTCGGAGCCCTGGTTGCCAGTGACTTCTGGAACTCAGCTTTGTGGCCTGGTATATAAAGCCCTATCTATAACCTCCAAAAGCTGGAAAAATGCCTTCCTTGAGGTTGGCGTTAACCGGATACTCCCTGAGTCACCTTTTATAAAATAGGATTTTGTTAGGTGTTGCGGTAAGTGTGGAGGAAGTGACTTGTTTTAGGTTACCTTTGATTCAATACTTGGAGGTACTGGGGAAGAAATGAGAGAACTTAGCATTTTCCATCCTCTGTACATTTTCAAGTGTCTTTTTCCTTTGCGGAGACCTGCCTTGTTGGAGACTAAGTATCTAGTGTAAAAACTTAACATTATTAGCCTCTCAGGCAGTAACCTTTCAACTTCGCCATTATAAAGCCGTAGGTGAGGCATTTGGAAGCCATTGTTTTGGGTTTTGTCCAATTTGTCATCGAATATATTTATAAATTATTTTAGTAGTTTACCTTTGGTGGGTAGCAAGCAGCCTAATTACTCTAAGGCTTCTGTTCATCGTGACCTAATCTAATTGAGGATGATTAGAAAACCATTTTTATGTGGACTTATTTCGAAGTTTCATTTAGCCTTTATTTTTTACTGAGATAACACAGGGAATGCTCTATCAAATGCAGAAATCGTCTTCTAAAGATTGAAATCAGTAGATATCAGATAAACTCCCGTGAGTGAAATTCAAATAAAACCTCAGTTCGTGTCCAGTGTTATATTGGTTTCTTAACTGTTTAAGAACTTAAAATTACTTTCAACTTAATTCCGAGTTGAACACATGGACCCCTTGGTAGTTGTCCAGGGGACTTCAGATTACAAGAATTTGATGATGACAAATGTCAGAAGGTAGCTTTGCATTGAGTCTCCTGATCTGAGAGGTAGATTTAGCGTTAGTGCAGAGCCTTTAAAATAGGGACTGACGGAAAACCTAACTGCAGCTTTGCTTTCTTTAAAAGCCATTGCTAATTGAAGCAAATGGCATAAAGTAATTCTCCTGCCTAAAACTAGTTTCCTAATTGTTTTCGCTCGTTTATTGTTCACACTGAGGGTTTTTTGTTGGGATGGCCATGTTGCACAAGTAGATGTGGTTAGGACTCAGTCTTTACATATTTGTAGCAGCAAAATGGTTCTATAGAATTTTTTTTATTTTGCCCCTGAGTCTTTGAATTTTTTTGTTGTTGTTGTTGAGGGGAGTCAGTACAGCAGCTCTTAAAGAGGTATCTTAACATTGATATTTGAATAGAAGTGACTCCCAGGGCCTTTGGAATTTTAGAAAATTTCTGGAGGTAGTTTAATATGTATATACCTGGTCGATTTTTTTTTTTTAAGTCATGGTTTATTCTGGCTCACCACAAGAGCAAGGAAATGGATTTAGTTTGTGTCTCAAAATAGGTTGTAATTGAATCCATAGGTGTTCTCTTTGGCTTTCTTAACGGCCTTAAGGTCAACTTTTAAATCTAATACTATGGATTTCTAGGTTGCAAGAGGACCCACCTGTGGGTGTCAGCGGTGCACCATCTGAAAACAACATCATGCAGTGGAATGCAGTTATATTTGGGTGAGTTGAAAAATAAAAGATAGCTGTGGTGGTTCTTTAAGAAAAATGAATATATAAACTAGGAAAAGAGGACAAGGTGGAATCAGTGGTCTTACAGAAACTGCAAGGTGAAATAGAAAAACATTCTGATAAGAATTTTGGCAGTTACATAAAATTTGTGTTTGGTGATATTACATATGATTTTATAATCACTTTGGGTTTTACTTGGTAAAAATACCACTTGAAAGATGAAAAGACCAATTATTTTGTACAAAATGTACCAAGGAATTGTTTAATGCTTGAATTCTACTGGAACTGAAAAGAATTTAAACGAAAAGCGTTTCACAGTCCAGTGTGAAATAACTAAAATGGAGCCTTTTGAGACGCAGCTTGGTTTTACATATCTACATATATTGCATATGTGCTTTTTAGTTTACTTAAAATTTCCTTATATCTTTTCTTTAGTTTTCCTGGACTATCATCATCTTTTTTTTCTTTCACTCTTCCTAAAGTAGGGCTTGGCACTAAAACTTCAAAGGAATACTTCCATAAACAGAATTCTGAGTTGCCACTGAATTAGTTATGAGTCCATGTTAAAGACTGGTGGAAAAATGAGCCTAGTAGTCTTCTAAAGTAAAGTGATTATACCAAACTTGTTTCTTTGAGACTGTGAAGGTGCCTTACAAGTTAAACTTCATGCTTCTTAAGAAAGATGAAATTGGGATATGGAAGCAAGGGAAAAAGTTGAGCAAAAGAAACTGGCTTTCTTTGTGATATCAGTTGTGTCCAGTCGTTTTTAACAAGAGCTACTGCTTTTTGAAAAGTGAGAGTTTGGTTTGGTGTCATAGTTTTCTTAAACTACAGGGTATTGATTTCTGTCTTTTGATGTAAATTGAAATACAACTTTTTCTCTTAAGAATAAGCATATATACAACATGATTGGTTATTATTTATGAACTGAATTCTTTTTGTTTTAAGATCATGACAAGTTCTTTTGGGGTTTTTTTGTAAAACAACCCAAAAGAGGAAAACTCAGAAAGTAAAAGTTACCCTTTATGCCTACATCTATAAAAATCCAGGGCTAAGATGATATTAAATGAACAATAGCTTTTAAATGCCACACATAATCAGAATGAGCCCCTTTCTCAGTTGAGCTTATCCTTTCCACTCTTGAAAATCAGGAAAAAGCAGAATGAAAAACTTCTTTTAATCAGAAATCTTCTTGTTTTCAGACCAGAAGGGACACCCTTTGAAGATGGTAAGTCATTCTCATTATGTTTTCTATAGTATTAAGAGGCTGTTTTAAAGTAGGAAATTGTACTCTATTGTTCTCTATTGTTAATAGGTCTACTTAAAACTAAATAATGCTGAGAGTTTATAGTTAACAAAGGACTTTATTCCCACATCAGCTTGGTCACTTTCATTGCCTATTCCTCTGTCACTTTGATACTTGGCTGTAAAACTGTAGCCTAGATGGTATGGGTCAATGTCAAGAATAGTTTAAATTTAGATGCCCTTGCAGCATCTTGTAGCATGCTAAAGGAGGGTAATTGTGCTTTTTTAACTTTGTTATCTGTGTTGATAGGGTGTTAGGCTGAAATGGTACATAAACATAGCTGCTAATATCTTCACACACAGCTAGTGTTTAACACTCATAATTAGCATTCTGCATAATCTCGTGCATCTTAAATTCTGTATTTTCACCAAGAGCTAGGAAAATGGAAAACTAGTTCAAATATATTTGTAATTGAGCTTCTCAAATTGATTTTAACCAGGTATTTAGATTTTCCCTAAATTATAACATGGAATTGTTAAACAGGTTTGTTATAATTATCAAAGTGGCTTCAGAATTAACCCATCAGGGGTATTGGTGCAAAGATATTGATTGAATCAGTTTTTAAGTATGTAACTTGAATGCAGGGAAAATGGTTAATTAAATTATGATATATCTAGACTGCAGTATTATGTACCTGTTAAAGAATGAGGTAGATCTGGATGTAAGTCTGAGGAGACAAAGTTGCAGAATAACATATGGCATAGTATCACATTCTTACATGCAAAAGTGTATGTTTGTTAATAAAGAGTTATGTACCACACTATTTTCAGTGGTTACCTCCAGTTGGGGATAAGGCCTTGAGAGAGAGAATTTTAAGGAATTAAGCTTTTTACCCTATATACCAAGAGGTTCTCAAGGGTGGTCCATAAACCCCTGAGATTGCTGAGACCCTCTAAGGGTTTTCATGTGATTAAACTGTCTCCATAACATTATTTGCTTTTTTCACTGTATTTGCTCTGATGGTACAAAAGCATTACTGGTTAAAACAACCTAAGCAGTTTAGCATCTTGACACACATCAAAATGGGCACCAGACTGTATTAATAGTCATCAGATTCTATGCATTTTAAAAGAGGTAGAAATTACTGATATTATAAATTCTGATACTTGAGTATATGTCTTTTTAATATTTTGTGTGGTGAAGAGGGAAGTATGTGTAAAGCACTTCTCCCACATTGAAAGTATGATAGTTGTTTGGAGGAAAAGCATTTCTGCATTTGCTTGAATTGCAGCTTTACTGCTTTATTCATGAACACTTTACTTGAATGAATGAATGACAAACAGTGGTATGTGGCAGACATATTCTCAAAAGTATCCAAAGTGAACTATTAGGTCAAAGAAAGTGACTGACAATATTTGTTGCTGCTAATAAAATGATGGCTTCCCTAGTACTTTAAGATTTCTCTGATAAGATTGGTAGGTGGTATTTACTTGTGATTTTTTTTTTATTATGGTATGTCATGAATATAACAACATTTAGAAGATTTGTATAAGTCAGTGAACCATATTTCCCAAATGACCAATATATAATATTAGAAAATTATGGATGGATAAAAGATTTATGCAATGTGCAACAAATTTTAATCTTAACTGATGCAAAAAGTTGATAGGGTTTCAGATTCTACATTGCAACTAACCTTTAAAAACCTACAAATTACCTGAAAAGGCTATGAAAGTACTCCTTCCTTTTTCATTTACATATGTGTGTGATGTCTGATTTTCTTCATGTACCTCAACCAAAGCAGGACTTTGCAACAGATTGCAGAAGCAGCTAAGAAAATTCAGTTATATTAAGTCTGTCATTAAAGAGATTTACAAAAATCTAAAACAGTGCTGCATTTCTCTCTTAGGAATATAGTTAGTTTTCATAAAATGTTACATTGATGTGTAGTATTTTAAGGTTTTTCTGAGTTATGTCTGATGTAAATATCAAATAGTTACAGTCATTGCTGTGCTGGAGGCTATTTGTACCAGTTTGTGAGAATAGATTGTTAAAATTTTGGGGAATTTTTGCAGGCAGGTTATTAGAGAACCAATATTTTAAAATGAAAATGTTTTTCATTTGGTGAAAATACCATAAAATGCTATGTTATTTTGTGCATCTCTTCCCAGCTTCAAGTTCAGTTGGCTTCATATTAAAAGCTTGGCAGTGGTTAGGAGTAAGAAGGTAAAGGGGTCCTGAAACCCCATACTATGAAAAAAAAACTTAAAAATAGCTTTTCATATTTGTGTTTGCCTTAAATTTTTATAGTGTAGATTTTTGTTGCAGACTTAAAAAATATATAGGTATATGGTCATCTTCACTAATTGTACATTTCATAGTACCTCTATTAATATACCAAAATATGAAATAGATAGCCCCTTTGGTTTTCCTTGTTTCTTTGGCCTCCCTAATTCCAAATTTCCAAACAAGAAAAAAATGTAGATAGAGGTTGTATATCATATATATAACCATTGAAGATAAAATGTAAAATATTTCACTGAATATCTGACTCTAATGTTGGTTGTCTGAAGCCAGCAGCTTAGAATTACGTTGAGAAAGGATTTTTTTTTTAAACTGCATTGATGAAATAAGGAAAACCTTGTAGAGACATAGAATAGCTCAAATTTTGACTTTGTTAGGAGTAAGTCCCAACTTACTGAGTTTGTCCAAAGGGTTGAAGTTAGAGGGCCTCTCCCACCTTTAGGTAGGTTTCCTCAAAATTAAAGAATTCTAAATAGTGCATAAACACAGAAGAAGTCTAGAAGACCAACACAAAACCATTAATAATGGTTACTTCTGTGAGAAATAGTTTTGGAATTAGAGTTGAGAGTTAACTTCTTTGTACACTATAAACAGATTGACTTTGTTACAAGTGCATAATTTTTTTAAATGCCTGTCTCTTGACCATAAAATACCCGTGTAGACTGACCAAAATGTACCATGTTGTTCCATATCCACCAATAGGTACTTACACTAATTCTTACTAATTATTGGCATATTTAAGTGAAGAGATTAGTAAGAGGCTAGAACGGACTTTTTCAGGTTAGCTTCCATGCCTCCAATCTGAATCCTTTGTCATGTGGTAGTCACCCCTCCCAAAATCCTTTGGCACCCCCTTCTAAGCTATAATAAACTATCTATTGTTCCCCAAATGTGCATTTTAAGTTTTGGTAGCTAGGACTGAACTGCCTTCCAAAAATACGACAGTTAACATTCCCACCAATAGCACAAGCACTTGTTTCCAAGGGCTTGCCAATGCTGAATGTTATCAGGCTAACATAAATAGAAGTATATTTAGTGTGTTTTATGTGCTAAACCAAAATTGACATAATGATTCACCAGCATGGGGCTGGGAATTCATTGAGGAAGAGATTAAACAGTTATGCCTGTCTTTACTATAATTACTTTGGTTTGTTTTCTATCTAGGTACTTTTAAACTAGTAATAGAGTTTTCTGAAGAATATCCAAATAAACCACCAACTGTTAGGTTTTTGTCCAAAATGTTTCATCCAAATGGTAAGTAGCAATTTATTAGATTTTGTAAATGATGGGACAAAAAGCTCTTTCCTTCCTATTAGGTCTTGCCCTATTCTTCCCACTATTAGGACCCACTTCTGGATGTTACTTCATGTCAGTTTAAGCCATATTTTTGTAGTGTGAAATCTTACCACGGTTCCAAATTTGAGGAAAAGTTGTTTTAATAACTTCTTATTTTAAAATAATATCTGTAGAAATGTGAAAGATACCAAAAAAAATTGTGCTTAAAATTTAGCCTTTAAAAAATACAAATAAATGCTTGTATAAAATTGAGATCATGTTTTATATAAGGTTAAGTGATTTTTTTATGTACTATGGACATTCCCCTTATCAAATATTCTTTTGCATCATTCTTAATGGATGCAAAATGTTCTATGAGGTTACTGTAATCTATTTCACCAGTGTCCAATTGTAGGTGATCTTAAATTGTTTATAATTCCAAATGGTACTTTGAATATTCTTGAAAATACATTTTCTCAAATACCCATGAATATTTCTTTAGAATAAGTATTTAGACATAGGATTATTGGATCAAAAGTTTGTATGTCTTTAAAGCTTTTAAAAACAGTTTTCCATTTTTTCTTCTCTTGTTCCTATTCACTTCTAGAAGTTTATTTTACTCTTTTCTATAAATGATTGCTGAATGGCTCCTCTTATAATTACATTTGCACTTCCCTGACTTCCTGCTGCTTACTTCTAATACATTTATACTCCTGGATTATAAATTACTCTATCAAAGGCTTATTTTCCAAAATATTTAAGCTCTCTTCCTTTTTGCAGCCTTTGCTTATTTCAATGTTGTCTTCCCCATCAATCAACTTACCTTATGGAGGAACATTTTCAGAGGTCCTCTTGATTCTGCATCTAGTCTAGTACTGCAGCCTGCATGAGTTGGCTAAGATAGTTAGGCTCCCTACTCCGAGGATAGGTGTGTTTGTGGGTTGGAATCAAGGTGACTTGCCAAACGTAGGCTTAACTTTTGTGCTTTATTGCTGTGAAGTTGCTTTTTCCTTCCAGCTGCCTTTTTGTATTTATTTTGTTTTGTTTTAAGCCATGAAGGTTTGGTTTTATTTGCATTTTTCTTTGGGGGAATTCCCAAGTCATTTACCATTTACCATTTATTCCACTGTAGCTTTTTGTAGCTTAGACTTGGTATTAAGTCAACGCAAATTGTAGTAAGGGGGCTCGATACATCATGGTAGGAAAGGGGTAGAATCTCCAGGGGTATATGTGCATAGATGCAGGGTTTTCAACCTTAATGAATTATTAGGGAAACATTGTGTTAGATTGTTTTTCATCCTTCGTATTAATAGCATTGTTTCCTTTTTTTCTGTTATCAGTACTTTTTTATTAGTTATCTTTCTGGTTTACTTTTTAAAAAATATCTTAAAATATAATTTGTATAATACCACGCTATTCATCCACTTATACAATTCAAAGGCTTTTAGTATATTCACTGAGTTGTGCAACCATCACCAAAATCAGTTTTAGAATAGTTCTATCACCCTCCCCCCAAAATCCCATGACTATTAGCAGTTACTCCCCATTTCTCCCAACCCTCCCAGCTCTAAACAACAACACTGATTTTCTCTCTAGATTTGCCTATTCTGGACATTTCATATAAATGTATTCATATATGTGGTCCTTTGTGACTGACTGCTTTTAGCTAGCATAGTTTTCAGGGTTCATCTCTTGTAACACATATCTGTACTTCCTTTTATTGCTGAATGGTATTACATTGTATGGATATACTGTATTTTGTTTTTCCATCAATCGATGGATATTTTGTACTTCTCAGAAAGACTGAGTAGTTCACAATTAATCATGCTATGCTTTTAAGGGTTTTACAGAGGTGGTGATTGTTCTTTGGGCCTGCTAAGTTTGATGTTCCTCTGGGGAAGACAGTAAGCAGTTGACTATACTGCTTTAAAAATGAGAGTCAAATCTGGTCTAAAGTTCGCAGGTGGAAGTACCTAGCACATGGATGGTAATTGAGGCCATGGTAGTATATAACATAGCCCAGAGGGGGTGTAATGGATAAGAAGGAAGTGGATGGAGCATAGAGCCCTGAGGAATGAATACTTACTGGTAATTTGCCACCTCTCCCCCAAAAAAGCCTCACTTATTCCTGTTTTTATGTAGAGTGATCCGGCTTGCTCCATGAAGCTTTTCACAATTTGGCAGTATCTATAATACATAAATGCATTTACCCTTTGTCAACACAGCAGCTCTGGAAATTACACAGATAGACAATCATAGTGGATAAAAATTTATGTTGTTTGTACTTTCACATAATCAGTTCAAGAGGAGGGAAAAGCCTCTCAAGTGTTAAAAGATTTCTAAAACATGTTAATCACTTGATTTTTATTTTTGATTATGAAAGGATTGTATACTCATTGCAAAAATCATAAAATAGTAGAAAAGATAAAATAAGATCCTTCATAATTTTATCTACAGATATACACTACTTACATTTGGCATTTACTCTGAACAATTTACGTATAATTCTTTACCAACAATGCAATTATCCTATGTAAATAGAACATTATTAAGATTATATATTGTTGTCTTTCTATGTCAATTAACATAAAGTAGATGTCTGTCATTGCTTGTGGCTACATTGGTGTTGGTTATATGAACATAACCATTATTTAGCTGTTCCCTCTTTATGGGACCACAAGGTAGCTTCCAATTTTTCACTCTTATAAATAGTACTAGAGTGGACATCCTGTAAGTAAAACTTCACATGTCCATGATTATTTCTTTTAGAATAATTTCTGGGAATGGAGTATTTTTTTTTCCCAAGAGGTTTATTTAAGAATATATTAATAGGGAATTTAAATAAATTTGCTACATGGTATGTCTTAAAAATTTAACTCTCAAATGTTAAATGATGAAAAGATACAAAATAAGTTTTAGTACTGATTTTTCTGTGAGATGGGGGGTTTAGTGTTGGCTAACATTCATAACTTCTGACTGGGCCAAACATTCTGTTTGTGGTAAGATTTCTCTGTTAGATATGACATAGTATGTAATCAATTTCAGTGTTGTCTTTGCAGTGTATGCTGATGGTAGCATATGTTTAGATATCCTTCAGAATCGATGGAGTCCAACATATGATGTATCTTCTATCTTAACATCAATTCAGGTAAGTGCATGTTGGGATGCATCATAATTTTTAAAGATTCTGTGGGATACAGTCAGCTCCATTAGGAGCAATCTAAAGACCCAAGTGAGCAAACTGACCTTCCCAGCACCCAGGTAACCAATGGCAGAGCTTGGACAAAAACCCATGATTTTCAGGTGATGGTCTGCTTTTTCTTCTGAGACCACATTGGATCAAATCCAGTCATTTTCCTGATTGTATGTAAGTAAAGTGTTCTTACAGGTCAAGCATTACTGGTCCCCATGAAGCATAGCTAGAGGTAGTGGAGAAGAATGAAAGACTTCTTGAGAGACAAAGATGATTGCTTAGAAAAACCATAGGACCTCAAGAAATCGCCAGGTGCAAAGAAGCCTTGAGTATGTTGCCCCATCCTGTAAATTTTATTAAAAAAAAGAAAGTAGTGTAACTATTTACCGGAGTGCTCTTGGGCAGACTATTGCAGAGTTGACCTTGAATAACAGTTTTGGAAAGGAGTAGAGTTGAGGGATGTTGTAGTTACGTGGATTTGAGAGGAGCAGAAGTAACATTTTGGTTTGTAACCTTTTGAAAGCTTTTTCTGTCACGCTTCTTTAATTCAGATTATTTTATAAACATTGTTTTCAGCCTTCAAATCTTGTTCCCTTACTGCTAGATGTATATGTTTTGTTGATCAAAGGAAACAAGACTGACTGCCTAGTTTACTTTCAGACATTTGCAGAGTAGCCACAACAGTAGAGTTTAACTTTGGAAGATGTTAGTTGCAAAGCTATTTATGGTATTTTGTATTAACCAAATAGAGCTGTTTTATTTTCTGGTAATTTCTCAGGATGATGAAGAATAATTATTCTTTTCCAATTTCCTTGAAATTAGAGGTCTACGTCTTAAGGCATTTAAGAAATATTTGTTCTGCAAGCTAAAGTTCTCTAGCCACAGGAAATGTATTTATCAAGCCATTTCTAAAAAGATTTGGACCTAAAAACTTATGACATACTAATTTCTGCCATTTCTTTACTGAATAATTTATGTTGTCTTGTATAACTTCTGTGCTTCATCTCTGATCCACGTTAATATAAAGAATAACCCTGCAAATCTGTTTTTTTTTCTTCTCTCTCTCCTTCTAGTCTCTGCTGGATGAGCCAAATCCAAACAGTCCAGCTAATAGCCAGGCAGCACAGCTTTATCAGGAAAACAAACGAGAATATGAGAAGAGAGTTTCGGCCATTGTTGAACAAAGCTGGAATGATTCATAATAGACAACTGGTCTGTTAATCTTTTTCATCATTGTTGTGTATAATTTACCTCTCAGTAGAAAGGCTAACAAATTTTAAGTGCCACAGGTTTTAAGGATTCTGCAGAAAAAAAAGTCCTTCAGTTTAGAACCTACAAAAGCTTGTGTATCTTGATTAATGTACTTTTTATTGCATGGTGTTAACTAAGTTATTGCTTACATAAATTTGTAATATATCCTGTTTGTATTTTTTTCCAAGTGTATAATGTTGGTGTGGAGTTTTCATGACAGAATAATACACATTTTGTAAATCTGTACTTTTTTCAAATATTGAATGCCTTATTTTTGAATTCTTTAGATTTTTAAATTGGAGAAAAGCACTTAAAAGTTTTTTATATATGAATATTACATGTAAAGCTGTTAAAATACATAACTTCAGTGCAAGAGACTTTGTCACTTATTTCCTTATCTGTGCAGGAGGGGTTAGTAAGTCTCTAGCTCTCCATCAATTGATAGTTTCATTTCCAGTTTGAAAAGAAACAGATTTATATTTCAAGAAATTCTTCAAATTTGATCTTAACACCAATTATAATCTCAGGCCTTATTTTGAATGTACCTTTATCAGCTTCAAATGAGCAATTAAGAAACATAACTGATTCTATCCAGCTCTGTATTTAGGCCACTTGTTACTGTTCACGCACTACTTACTGTTAAACTGTACCCTTTGCAGTTTCAGTTTGTACCTCTGCCATGAGAAATTGGCAGTCTGCCATGAGCAGAGAGCTGATGCAACTTTGCTCCTTGATAGCACTTTAAAATTTTTTTTATAACAAAGAAAGTAAAACCACAAACATTTACCAAAAACCCATGTCCCATTATTGACAATGAATAAGAATTACGTACACTTTTTTGAGCAAGGCAGGTATTTGGAAGGAATCTTGTGATTTAAATATTTGAAATTGCCTTTTAATGCAGTTGTCTGTCTATTCTGGGAAAATGTTTTAATATCAGGGCCTGCTGAGTTGCTTTTTCTCTTGTGGAGATTTTTTTTTTTTAATCTCCTAAGTTGTATTAAAGTTGTACTGCATCTTAGTTTACTGGATAAATTTAAAACACAGTATTGTAGAAAGCTAGTAACAAAGCTATCCTATACCTTCAAGTAGTATAGAAAACGGAAAATATACAAGTAAATCCTGTTGAACCACCTGTGTAGTCTTTGTAGTAGTTAAAAACAGCCATTTCAGTAACCCCTAGAGTTTCTTGTCATATTCACACCAGCTTTAGTAAGCTAACAGCTTCTTTGTTGGAAGACTACAGGAACAGCAGCATCTACAGCTTCTATTTATTAAGCAAAGTTTAGCACTAGAAGGGTAAGTGGTGATGTTGCCCTTTAAGTTTTTACTTGGCAAATTTTGGGCTAAGTGTATGATCTTAGGGAACTTTTGATACAAGTAAAAGTTCACTCACTGGAATTATGGCCCCCCCAAAAAAATGCTTTCTTTAAAGGTTCTTTTTGATAGTATTAAACATGTGATCATATTAAATATATTCTACTCTAAAACAAATTACAGTTTCTTTAGACATTTACTCCAGTGACTGACTTTCAGACTAAATATTCAGTAGCTAGGAGAGTGTCCCCTCTTATTAAAATGCCTTTTGGATACTGCTTCAAAATCTACTTTTATTCTTAACCTCTTTTCCTTTCCATAT
This sequence comes from Smutsia gigantea, assembly GCA_032199065.1. Classification (NCBI taxonomy): domain Eukaryota; kingdom Metazoa; phylum Chordata; class Mammalia; order Pholidota; family Manidae; genus Smutsia; species Smutsia gigantea. Next base: position 63,204 of record JAVSCE010008227.1, on the reverse strand, counting down.
TTAAAACTGAAACATTTCAAGGATTGATAGGTAATTGTAAGGGAATTATATCTTACTTTGCAGGGAGTCAGCTCAAAATCCTAAGTTCAACACACATATAAAACTCATACTCCATATTCTCACTGGAGAAAATCCTTAGGGACATTGCATCTCTCCATTACTTCTGTTTTTTCCTTCAGCCTTGGGACAGACTGCTATCTTTGGCTGAGTACCATATGTAAACCTTCAATTTACAAGGTTATGTCATACAAAAAATATTTACTTTTAAAATCCAGGTATATTTTATAAATGTATGCTATAGCAAGAGGTTAAAACTAACTTAAATATTTATTTTGGTAGGAAGCTGAATTCATGCTAAAGTGTAAATGCATCTGTGATGCAGTTCCTCTGTAACAATACTTCTAATACTCTGCAAGGCACTGTTCTAAGCACTTAACATATTTTATTGCATTTCAAACTCATAGTACTCCTACAAAGTAAGAATTGTTATATTACATATGCAGAAACTACATATAGAGGTATTAAGGGACTTGCCAGCTAGCAAGGCATAGAGCTGGGAGTAGAACCCAGACAGTCTGGTTTTTCAGTCAGGAGCTGTACTATCCCTTAAGAGATATTAAAGGATTGAGTTCAGTTTTAGAAATTCTACTGAACTTACCGAGTGTGAAAATTCTTCAGTTGATTGAAAGTTACATACATTTGTACCTATCCAATGAAGAGGTTTCCTTGACCACCATTTTCTTTCTTTCTTTTTTTTTTTTTTAATGCAAACAGTCTAGATATAGGAACTTCCTGGTCTCTGATGTAAAGGACTGTGACCACAATAGACCAAATTTTTTCCCCTTCCTGGAAAATAATCCGAGTCTGTACCCCACCCCCCAGAAATTAAAAAGTTTCTATGAGTATAACTTTTGGAACTGATGTAAAAATTCTTACTCATGGAAGTGGAAGGTAGTAATCTATTAAAGCCTTATTTAGTAAATAGTCTGTTTTGTGCTCTGTAAACAAGAACCTGTTACTTAATTATTTAGTACTCTTAAAAGAAACCCTAGGGCTTGTATGGCACAATTCAGACTTATGTGTCTAAGGTGTTTTGATCTCTCCCAATTTACCAAGGTTTTAAGAGATAGGGATCAAATTTTTAGATCTTAGTGTTTATTACAATTCCTTTCTGTTGCATTCAGCAATGCAAAGTTCCAAAGGAATCTGTTATGTGGGGAACATTTATATAATTAAAAAGTCAATAGGTGGAAAGCTATTAAAGGTAAATGAAATTGCCTGTGGGACAGGGACCATGTGCCAAGATGGTACTTCAGTTTCTAGTTAGGAAAAAAACTGCTACTTCCCTTTCACTTCAGTTTCTATCTAGTTAGGAAAAAACTGAGCTTTTATTAGGGAAAAGATTAGTTTTTATTTTCGGTTATTCTAACATGACATAGAGCAGAGATACTAGAAACAAAATTTTATTGTTGAATTTTTTTCCTGTCCTTTGAAAAAGAATATACAAATGTGTGTGCTATTCTTCTTCAGTGATTTCTCCCCATCATCATCATAGCTCTTTTTTTATTAAGGTATCATTGATATACATTCTTATGAAGGTTTCACAAGAAAAACAATGTGGTTACTACATTCACCCTTATTATCAAGCCCCCTCCATCCCATGGCAGTCACTGTCCATCAGTGTAGTAAGATGCCAGAGTCCCTATTTGTCTTCTCTAAGCTACATGTCTTCCCGTGAACCCACACACACCATTGTGCACCAATCATGATACCCCACAATCCTCTCCCTCCCCCACCCCTCCCCTTTGGTGACCACTAGTCCCCTCTTGGAGTCTGTGAGTCTGCTGCTATTTTGTTCCTTCAGTTTTGCTTCATTGTTATACTCCACAAATAAGGGAAATCATTTGGTACTTGTCTTTCTCTACCTGACTTATTTCACTGAGCATAATACCCTCTAGCTCCATCCATGTTGTTGCAAATTGTAGGATTTCTTTCTTATGGCTGAATAGTATTCTATTGTGTATATGTACCACATCTTTATTCATCTACTGATGGACACTTAGGTTGCTTCCATATCTTGACTATTGTAAATAGTGCTGATAAACATAGGGGCGTATATGTCTTTTTGAATCTGAGAAGTTGTTTTTTGGGGGGGCAAATTCCTAGGAGTGGAATTTCCAGGTCATCACTATAGCTTTTTTAAACGATTGTTAGTGATGCCTTGATTTTTACGTTTCCTGTTCATAGCGTGGGCTAGGACTTTTTTTCAGTTGCACCAAAAAGGTAAATGAGATGTCTTACTTGGAAGACTGCGATCCTTAAAGTGCAGCTGAGTTGGGAACTTGTCTAGAGGACCGGAACCTGTCCCTGAAAGGATCCCCTCAGGCTTTATCTACCTGAAATATTTGTCATTCTTTCTGGAATGCAGGAGGGGTTCTGTGGTGTCTTGAAGGCTCCCAACATGCAAACTTAAGAGCACTTATTACAAAACTCTTAATGCTGCTTCCTATTGGAAGCCCAAAGGATAAGGCTGCCTTTTTCTCTCCCCCCTGTACAAAGCCTTTTGCCAAGAATACCACAGCCCCCCAGCTGAGTTGGACTAGCAACCCTCCTGAACAGGAGACCGTTAAATGCAGAGAGGCTTGGACTCTTTGGCTGGCCATTGTATAGTCATTTTATAAAACTGAGTTGGGAGGTTTTCTGGTTTTGTGTTGGTGCTAGTATAAAGACAACAAGGAACAGGAAGCTTCTTGGCCTGATAACTAGCCTGGGCAGAGAAGAGGAAAGAATCCAGACTCCAGCCCATATCATCAGCTTCGGCTGAAGGCTTGAAAATCTGGATTAGTAACTCTGCTGTGTTGTAGTGGGTTTTGTTAAAGAACTGTACCTATATGAGCACCTAATGCTGTGGTTTCAGGTGGAGACTCCTGGAAATTCAGCTAGAAGATTGCCTTTAGAATGAAGACATTGTCAATCCCAGGAGTGGGTATGTAGGATCTGTTGCAAGCCATAAAGATCAGTGAGGGCAGTATGGGGCCTGGTGGTGGTAAGGTTGATGAAACCCATCTTTTGTTAGGCTTACCCATTGGTTCTTTGACAGGGGCTAGGTATTTTACAGCAAGCAGCTTGAGAACAGCACAGTCACCATGAAACCCTCTCAAAACCACATCTGAGGAGTCAGGCTGTAAGAGCTACAATGTAAGTACAGTACCAAAGATTGTAACTTAAGCCTAACACTGAGAATTGCTTTCCAGACAGCCTCTGGCAGTACATGTACAGATGGGTAGGAGGCCAGTAGGACAGCAGAGGACCTCCAGGGTCCAAGTTCTGCATCCTTGGGGACACGTTACTGAGCAGCTTCCTGGTTTTTGTTAAAAAGTAGAACACAGTCATGAAAGTTAAATTTGGTACACAAAGGTAGAAGGAAGCAATGAGTGATTGTCTCACCACTTGAGAAACTGAAAACTCTGGTTTAAGAGGAAGTGGGGAATGGTAGGTGATCGTCCAAGCCCAACTCTTCCCAGTCAGCTGGGGCCCACAGTTCATTCTCGGAGTGATAAGGAATCTAGTCACTTTACAGGGCAGGCCTTCTGCCATGCAACCAGTGCTAGAGCAAAGGCCATGCTCACAGAGGAGGAAACCCCCACAGCCGGGTAAGTCCCAGACTTCTACATCCAGGTGAAACAAGAGTTCCAAGTTGCCTCGTGGGGGGAGGGCTGGAGTGGATACAAACTCTGGCTGAGGCATACATGTGCTGATTCCTTTCCCCCACCCTGGAGGTTTGGCTTCTGCCTCCCTCTCCAGACCAGCCTGGCATTTGATGGGTGCTACACTCGGCCTGCTGCAGTTCATTTTGTCATCATGGCTGAGAACCTTATGGGTGCCAAATCAGGTACCTATTAGGCCCTGCTCCACAACTTGTACCGAAAAGGAATGTCCTTTGCAGCCCTAGGGTTGGGGCCTGGTGAGGTAGGGTGATTGTGGGTGCTCATTTTCCTTCTGGGTAAATTTTAGTTAGTTGAAATATTTTGTATCTTCCCAGCTTGGCCTTAAAGGGAAAGTGGGGCTGGAGTGAGCATTGAGAACTCACTAAATATGAGGTACTTAAAGACATGCGTTTTTCTACTGAGTCCTCCAGCAAAGGTTAAAGTAGGAATCATCCCCACTTTGCAGATTCCTGTGCTGAGGTGAATTAACTCAGAAGGAATTGCCAGTTCACATCTACTAGGTATGGAAAAACGTCAAAAGGAAAGAAAATGCAACCCTAACAGGGTGAGATTTTGGTGCTAGCATCCACAGTAAAGCAAGGGCTTTGGTCACTAGGCCCACACAGTTCAAGGTTGAGGACTTTACTGCTGATGGCTCCTTCACTAAACCAGAGGACCTGCCTCTAGCCCCTAACAGCATCTTTCTCCCAGACAAAGAGATTAGAGGGCTGTATTCAAGCCTGTTTTCAGTTCATTAGCCTACTTTTCCTGAAGAAGGATGGGACTTGGGCTGGGACCACCTGGGCTGTATACTAAAGAGACATCCATGTCTGACAGCACTATCAAGGAAAAAAGCTCTGGTTCACATGCTAGAATAGGTCTAGAATAGATAAGAATTAGCTCTGTCTAATGGGAACTTGTCTCAATTATTAATTTCTATTTGATTCCCAAGGCAGTCTGTTCAGGTGAGGTAGTTTTATTCACTACCTCAGCTGGTTGTATCTATGCGCAAGGCTTTAGGCCCACCTCCATCTCATAGGAGCACAGATGCAAAGGATTCTGCCCTTACTGCTGACATCGTGAGAAAACCTTCCAAACCAAAATGAGAAGGACAGCCAACACCCTTTCACCTCTAGCCCTGGGAGTCACAACTGAAGAGACAGAGTCAACTTTGGGGAAGAAATAACCTCACCTGGCTTGCTTTTCACTTAAATAAGCACTCATGCTTGCTTTATTTACTTATTTTAATGAAAAGCCAGCCAAGCGAGATTGTTTCTTTCACAGAGTTTATGTATGTATATATGTATATATCCCAGTCCACGAGGGCAGATTTTTTTTTTTTAGTGTGCACTCAGTATTTAAGCAATTTCCATATGACCAGAAATCTAAGTTCTAAAACTTCAGCCTCAAGATTGTGTTTACTCTTATTCCTACAGAACCAAAAGGGGTGTCTGAACTAGTCAAGACTGAGAGCCTTGACTAGATGCCATAATGAGATGACAGGCCTTAGACCCCAGAAGTTGACAGTCTCTTCCCAGACAAGGATACCCAGAGACTAAAGCTGGACAACTGGGAAACACCAAGTTAACCAACACTGAGGGTAATAATATATATCCCATTTCAGATCAACAGTGTATTTTCACAGCCGTTTAACTACAGATGGCAAAGCCTCAACTGATGGGTGGTGATAGTTAATGTGATTCCTCCCACTGCCCGTGGAACAGGTGAACCACAGGTCCAAATGGATCCGGGAAAAGTTCAGAGAGAATTCTTTCTCTAAGTCTTGATCAGGGAGGCCACAGACTCTAAGGAGTATTTCAAAAAGCAATTTTCTAGACAACATGAAAGGGTATCACTGTTAGCTGGGCACCCTAAACTCTATTAGTACTTGCTTCTCACAAGACCTTGAGACTTAGTTCTTTAACAGAAAAGATCCTCTCCCAACTTATTGATTGAAGGTAATACTTTACCATGTCCCTTCCTGTGATCTTACTTGATCCTCACTCTGTTTTGGACAGGACTTTATATATGAAAAGGCCAGTATCTTGCAGGTGATACCTGGTGTGAGCTGTTTCAAAGCTAAGAGTGGGCCATTTCACCCATACCACAAGGAGTGCTGCAACCCAAAAATGGAGATTTCCATGCCGTTTTCTATTCCAGAACAAAGGATGAGATCTAAAATACTGGTTAACTTTATAGGTGAGACAGCCCACAGAGGTTAGAAAGGTAAGGGGGGTAAAGGCAGCTTAAGCTGAAGACATGATGAGAGAGAACCCATTAGAAAATGGTATCAGAAAATTTGATTTTGACTAACTAGAGAAATCTTCAAAAATAAACTGAAGTTAATTTGGAATGGAGAGGGGATCAGTCCACAATTTAAGCTTTATGCAATGGGTATGTTCCTAACAGGATATTACTATTTCATTAGGTCATTATCTCTTACAAAGAAAACAGTCCATGATGAGAAACCTGTGAAAATGCATTTAAAAGTGAATACCCACACAGATTTTTTCCACTTTGTAATTTGTTTTTTTTAAGCCTCACAGATTTGTAGAGCTAATCAGAATGAAAAGAGGCTAGGCTGTATTTGTGGAAAAGAAGAGGGTAAGGCTCACTGAACACTTAACACTGAGTACCTGGCCCTCTAACATCTTAATCTTTGCCATAGCTCTTTGTGGTAGGTATTTCTGTGATTTCCATCTTCCAGGGAAGCCTGGAGTGAAAAGTTATAGACCACAGAGATCCTGACTTCTTCACTTGGTCCACCCTTTGTAGCCACTATAGAGCAGAGCCAGAGGCTGCACGGAGATGTGGCCATTCTAAGGTGTGCTGCCTGGCCTTGGCCTTGAGCCATGGGCAAGATTCATCCCACTTCTCTGCCTCCAAACACCACACTCCCACAGTCAGTCCTCCTGTTCCACACTTCTGGCTGTTAAGTTACCTGAGTTGGCCAGTGGATTAAGCTAAGACAGGATCCACTGTCTTTCCCACTATTCACAGCACCAAGCACAGTGGTGTGTTAATCTTGCTGATTAACTGTTACACTGTTGCCCCCCTAAATTAAGTCCCTCGGTGTTGATGCCTTGAGATAAGTATCTAATAGGGGGTACTAAATAAAGAAGAGGAACAGGGAGGGGGTAAAGAACAGACACATTAATTAAAAGGGGGAAATTAATACCAGAATTTCAGAGCCAAGCAGCATTGAGCAAAAAACCAGTATTTCTCAAGGGGTATGTGCAAGGTAACTAACTCAAAAATCTAGAAGACCAAAGCCTCAGGTTTCCTCCAGAAAAACAGAAGGTGGGTTTTACTCAGCAGACTAAGAGACCCGCTAGGGCATCTACAAATCAACTGCTGCCTGACAAAGTGGTAGACTCTTGTGTCAAGTTTTAAAATAAGGCCAGATTTTTTTTGTATGTTTTGTCTTCACATGAGCTGGTGGGTACCTGAGGCCTACAATTTGATTCTCACTCATCTAAAGATGAGTGTGTGTGGCAGTGGGGTACACGGATGGCATAAACTTCAGATAAAAAAATCTGGTTTCCCTGGTGGGGATTGGTGGGGGAGAATCACACTTAAAGATACACTGTTACAAAATCCAGATTGTAAAATTCATTACCTGCCGTTATTACATCAACATAAAAAAATAGGCATTTTAAACAAAAAGTTTGACATTCAAAAACAAAATAAAAACATGATTTATAAATATATAAATATCCATGAATTTAGATAGCTACTGGAAGAATGAGACTTAAAAATGCTACTGTTCACAAGACTCTCTTTCATTCCAACTGCTTCTTTTCTGCCAGGAGTCTTAAGAGAGGTGCTGTGGTCCATGTTACATTCACCTAAGCCTCTTTTCTAAGCCTGTAGCTGATGAAGAAAATATGATGAATCTTCTGCCTTAGCATTGATGCTAGGAAAAAAAAAAAAGGTTATGTAGCCATGTATGTAGCCCAGTGAATCAAATCTATAAATTAATTAAAATACAGCAGTGATGCAATATTTATGAACTACCCAGATGGTAAAAAGGCTCAGAAATTATTTTACTACATAAAGAAAATTCATCAAAACGCTGACCACACCATCCATTTGGAAGCCAGAACTTCTTACCACCTGTGATTTATGTAAGTGTTCACAATTTAAAGTGATAACAAATACTTAAAAGGTTTTAAAAGCAAAATCAAACAAACATTTTTATTGTTCTAAATTAAAAACAGTTGAATACAGGTAGTAATTCATAACATTTCACACCAAGTAAGGATATTTAGGAGATGGCAAGGTTGTATATTTCTGGATTTCACACTATTAAAAATTGTAAACGCAGGTCTTCAAATGGTAGCAAACTGAAGCAGATAACATTCTTTCTGGGTACTCTAGCACTTTGGTAAATTTAAACTTGGCTTTAGACAACTTTTAAGCAGGGTGTGAAGAAATCATTTTGGCTGTTACCTTGTGTTTGAATGGATTTCCTTAACATGTAGCAGTGGAAAATCAATCTTGAGTCTTTTTAGTACTTAGTTTTCAAAGAAAGACCTATTTCCTAGCTAAGCCTGTCACTTCAGTCTTCTTGAGAAATAAAAATGCAAAATTCCTCAGCAAAAGTGAAGTAATAAGTCTTACTCCTTTTAGAAGAATGTCCTGTCACCTAAAGAAACTATCTTTAGTCCAAAGGGAAAAAAAGTCCACTAGGCCACCTCAAATTTCTCCTAGGATAGACCAAGACTACAGCAGCACACAGCTGCCCCTGGCTTTGCTGCATGTATGCTCTTTGACACAAGATGTTGGCAGGTGAGTCACTCAGCAACAGACTGGCCTGTGGGGTCAGACAGCTTTTTTGGCCTCTATTTCTAGGGGATAAAGGGGAAAAGAAAGGTAGCTCCACTAATCTTACAGGCTGATTTTTTTTTTAATGCAAATACTTGCCAGCTTAGAATCACATCTTCCACAGAGAGAGTACCTCCTCTCTTACCTTAGAGTTTGCCAAGACTGGCATAATGCACAAAAAAGAACCTCATGAAATGCAGCCACACTGGTTTTGTTAACTTCTCTTTGACATTTCATATATAGTCACTTTCCATACTGCCATTTTCCCTCTTGAACAAAAATGTTCTCAGAAAAAATGGGCCAAGCAAAATAAGTTGGCAAATTATTTCTTTGATCCAATAATTAGAGCTTCCTAGTCAGTCAATCCCCTCTCCTTAAGACAAGGCCTTGGAAATACTAATTTAGACAGTCACAGTAAAGACACCTTTCTGAATGAGCTGTTGCTCTTTGTTAGTTATTGCTCATTAAATGATAAAGCTGGTCAACCACAAAGGCTGCTTGCTAATAGGTGCCTAGGGATGCCTGTTAGATAATTGAGATTGTTTGCTCAATATATTTGTGTTTGAATCAAAAGAAAAATCATACGCTGCCTACAGTTTGACAAATACCACCTGTCAAAAACCAAAGCTCATTTCTTTTCTTAGTCAAAAAAAAAGTTGGACAGACCACAGAGATGTATTTGCCTCAAAAATACAGAACAGTCATAAAATATTTTTTGTATCTTAATTTTAAAGAGCTTTGTCCCTAAGTCATCTTCACTGTCCAATATGAAATGGAAATACTAGGTCATTCATTTCCACTTGCTGGCTATCTTTAAAACCCAACTAAACTCTTAATTTTAGAGCTAAGGATCAATTATGGGCAGAACTACAACAGACATTTTCAGGTGCATGGCACAACATCAAGTTATTTTCCTGTGTCTGGGCTGGCAATGTTGCTTAATGTTTGCCACTATTACATGCAAACACTTCAGGCAAAAGACAAAGAACTGTGGTGAAGTCTCCAGGGCTCTACAGTGAGCTATCAGGATAGCTTTCAACACTAGACAGGTCTGTCACAGCACACAGACCAATGACTCATTCTCAGGATGGCCTTATCTAGAGGAGTCTCAACAACTGGCAAAATTCTATACAACCTCTAAGTAACTCACTTCTCAAGATCAATTGAGTTTCACTTCCACTGGCATCCACAGTCTAAAATTAAACTTGGTTACTAAGAAAATGACTTGTATTTGAAGCAAGTTGAAACACATAATCCAAAAGTGCTACAGACATATAGCTCCCTGAAGGCTTCTTCCAGGTAGCTAGGTGGTAATGATTACTGATGGCAGAGCTGATTTCAGGGGCCTCTTCTCTAGACGCTTACACTGTGCAATGACAGTGTCAAAAATAAACATCCCTGGGCAGGGGCTCCCCACATTCTTGAGATTTAAGATCCCTTTACAATGTCTAACCATTTAGAGACATTCTTCCATGCCAACACACACACTTCTTCACACTGGTGAACGATAAGGGTTAATGTTGGATGCTGCTGGGGACATGCCTATCAATTATAAAATCTTGGTCTTTCCTAGGGTTAGCAGCCTAAATATCAAGTGTTCTCTAATAGTCCAGCGTGACTGGAGAGTACAACTACATACAAAAGTATAATAGAAAACTGATGTGAAACCGGACCTTAGGGAGGACAGGATACCTCTTAGGAGTGAAAAGCAAGGAAAGAATCTTCCACAAGCAGGAAGTAAAGGCTCACGCATGAGTGGGCACGCAGACAACCAGCACTGTCTAGCTGCCTTCTGTGGGCTCCAGCAACTTCAACACTCTGGAACACGCAATGTCATCAGCCCAAAGATTTTTAAAAGTTACATGAGAGGGTTCAGAAAGCCACACATTCCCAATTCACATGGCTCCCTGGTTAAAAACAGTAACCCATTAGTAGATGATTTCAAACACAAAATAGCCCCTTGAACATCAACCTGAAGCTTTTGATTCCAGGTTCAGATTAAAAATGAAAAACTGAAATCAACGAGCATGAGTGCTATTGGTGCTGAAGTACTTTCTAGTAGCTGGGGATTTGATTAGTTCCTTGATACCTATGCAGAAGGGAATCTCTTTATATGTTCTGCCTCCCAAAAGAAGTCCCAACTGTGGTGATGCAAGTAAGGGCTTAACATGTTTCTGAGAACAGAACCAAAAAAACAGGCCAGCAGCTTTGGGTGATTCTCTAGGCATTTTATGAGCAAGTTCTCTGAGGTATGCCTATTCCAGTTAGAAGTACTAAAACTTTAGGCACCATCTCTTCCCTCAAGAAGCTTACAATCTGCTCTAAAAGAGGCCCAGGTAAAGTGCCAAAGAAGCAAAGAAACTTAAGGAGATAAGAGAGCTATTAATTCTGCTCGCTGAGGAGACCCATGCAAATGCAAAAAAAAAAAAAAGAAAGAAAAAGTCACAGGGATTCTGAACAGCAGCTGGGATGCCCAGCCCCATCCTCTGAGCTGCTTTCTGCCACACCCTCCATGGCCCCAGCCCCAGGATCCAGACATAAGACTCTACAGGCAACAGCTCACTGTGTAAAGTCCACAGCCTCAGATCAGACTAAGCCCTGAAGAACAGGGAATAGCTATGATGTGTGTACATTACTCCCTTTTACACGCCCATCAACAAGTCAAAGGGGTCAAACAAGCCTGGTCTGGCCCTCATCCATTGGGGTAGAGATGAGTTAATGTGTCCACAAGATTTTTTAGTAAGTGGGAAACTTACTCTCTACCCCAATATTTTAAAATGCAAGCAAAAAGCTCAAAATAGAATGTTCCCAGAGGAACTGTAAAGGTTGATTTTATGCATCATTTATCTTACTGTGTTGTTCTTACCTAGTTATGAAAAGGTGTCTACCAATTACAGAGAAATAGTGTTGGTGGTATAGTGGTGAGCATAGCTGCCTTCCAATTACAGAAAAATAAAAATGAAAAGGCACTTAAATGTCCACTGATAGATGAATGGTTAAAGAAGATGTGTATACACACACTGGAATATCAGCTGTAAAAAGAATGAAATCTTGTGTTTTGTGGTAACATGGATGGACCTAAAGGGTATTATGTTAAGTGAAGTAAATCAGAGAAAGACAAATACGGTATGATTTCACTTATATGTGGAATTTAAAAAACAAAACAAAACCAGCAAAACAAACAGACTCATAGATAACAGGTAACAAACTAGATTTTCAGTGGGGTCAGGTCAGAGAATGAAAAGTACAGCCTAGGGAATATAATCAATAATACTTAACAACTTTGTATGCTGACAGATGGTAACTACACTTATCATGGGTATCATTTTGTAATGTGTAAAATTACTGAATCACTAGGCTGTACAACTGAAACTACTAGGATATTGTACATCAATTACACTTCAATAACTAATTTTTTAAAAGAAAGGGCTTAGATATTTGGGATAAAAAGAGCATTCAGAAGATAATATACTCTAATACAACATCGTAAAGGCAGGACCCATTAACTCTTTACCATTTCGAATGCACTTTTACCTTTTTCATTAATTCACTTCTGGAAGTAAACTGTGGCAGGTCTTCTACTTCAATCCCATCAGCCATTTCCATCACCTTGTCTAAAAGGTCTTTGTTGTAACTGCACAAAAAGTAGTTAAGATATAAACCTTGGAAGAATTACTTGTCACTGTGGGCTAACAAAAAAATGCAAGGAGCTGGACTTGTAAACTCAACTCAAGTGGCTCTGGGAATGCCAACAGAACAGATGTTTCAAGATTTGCAAAACAAAAAGATTTACAAAAATAGAGGCACTGTACATCTGACAGTACATATTCATGGAGATGCTGTGACGGCCAAATTTATTTTTTAAATATGTGGAATGTTGCTCTAATGAAAATAACGTCATTTGTTCATTTGTCCAATTTTCTGCTATTTACCTAATACTGGATCCTGTTAACCAGGATTTCCCACGGGTACCTGGAAGGCAGAGAAGATGGATGGATGCATCTGGCACTGCTTCCCCAAATCCTGTTCTAAAACTTCCAACATTTAAAAGCAAATAAAAGCAAAACCAAATGGCTTAGGACTGAAGGGACCACGTGACCAATCAGAAGGCCATAAAGGGCACAGAAACCGGAACCAAACCAAGTCATCTTATTATCCTAGCACAATTTCAGGAAGCATTAAAAGGATGTGGAAGCCTCAAGATTTGCCACTTTCTTCATGGTGGGGTAGAGGGAGTGCCTTATCAGACACTTCAAAAACAGTCCCTTGAAAGCATCTGTTATTTTCATATGAGGAAAGGATGAAAGGAAAAAAGGCTGGCTCCTGCTAAGGGTCCAGCAGACTGGGGAGTAGGGAGAAAAAGACAAAGGCCACAAATTAAATGGTGAAATCCACTGCTCTTGCCAGAAGCTGCGTGGCCCGATATATCCTTCTCCCATCTCAATTTGTTCAATGTGAATTGGGGATCTCAGTTTGTGTCTCTGCTCGTTTGCCACGTGGGTGAAAGGAGCTAATGGACTTGAAGTACACTCTACAAAAGTGACGGTTTGAGCTAGTAACATTAATAATACAAATAACAATGGCAACTTTAGTGTCCACCGTGTATTGAGCTCTTGGTGGCAACCTGTGCCAAGTGTTCTCACCCTTTAATATTTCAGTCATCACAAAAACTCATTTTCCAAATGCGGACACTGGGGTTCAAGAAGCTTAAGTATCTTTCCAAGGGGCTCGCTAGGAAAGCAGCCGTAGGCCTGGCCAGGGCCTTTGGAGGTTGGGGGCGGGCTCAGCCCTGGGCCGGAGCCGGTCCTGGGGGAGGGCTGTGGGTCGAAGGAAGGGATGGGGTCAGCCAGCCGGCAGGGGTCCGCACCTGCAGCCCAGGAAGAGGTGATTGGCCCAGACCATGGAAAGAGACAGCAGCTGGTCCAGGCGGCCGACGCCGTCGGGCGGGTCGCGGTAGTCGGGCAGGTGGCGCAGGATGAATTCCATGCGGGCTTTCCATTGCCTCTCGCTCTCCGAGTAGGAGCGGAACTGCTCCGCCAAGTCGGTGGCCTGCCGCACTCCTGAAACCAGCTCCTCCACAGCTGCCGCTGCCTCGCCACCCACCATGGCGCTTTCCGCTGCCGAGGACGAGACCCGCCCGCCGCCTTCCCGGCTCGCACTGCGCCACTTGCCAGCGGCTAGAGGGGCCGCAGCGGCCGACGACTGCACGGAAAGACGGGCCTGGAGCGCCCTCGCGGGGCGTGGCGGTCTGGCTACACCTGGTCCTTCTGACCTCCACGGTCCGAGGCGCCAGGCGAGAATCTACTAAGGCACTGCAGGGGTGGTTCTCAGTCGACCCCGCTGGGAACCGCTAGGGAAACGGAGGCCCCCAAGCACAGAGTCGCCTCCCCACTCTATTAGGCAGCTGAATATCAGCCAGAGCTGTGATATGTCCTTGCCGTGGGGGTTCCCCAGGCTCCCGGGCCGCAGACCGACGTCCTCACTAATGAGAACTTAAATGTGTGGCTGCGCTGGATCAGTGGTTGATTCCCAGAGGTCTAGACACCCTGCCCAGGTGGTGGCCCACCTTCCTAGAGCAAGTCATCCATCCAATTAAATACCCGCCAGGCCCTTTGCTAAGTGCTAAGGATGCAAGAGAGCCCTCAGCGCTGCCCTAATGAACTTCATCATCTACTGGGGGAGGCAGACTTTAGAGAAATAATTACTCAAGTGAAAACATTCGACGTTGACAAATTTTAATAAGGAGAACCAGATAGCATGAATAAGCAAGGGACCTGATACAGACTTCGGGTACAGGGAAATGATGCCCGGGAGCTGAGGGTTGCTTAAATTAATTCTTAAGAGAATTTACTTATAGAGACAAGCATCAGCTTTCCTCCCTCATCCTTTTTTTAAAAACATCTTTACTGAGATACAATTCACATACCATTAAATTCACCCATTTAATGTATATAATTTAATGGTTTTAATGTATTCTCAGATATGTGCAACCATCAACACAATATAGAACATTTTCATCACCCCCTAAACAAACCCCATATCCATTAGCAATTTTTCCTTATTTCCTCAAGCCTCGGGCAACTTTTTTTTTTCATATGGTTGTCTAGTTTTGCCTGTTTTGTCTCTATGGATTTCCTTTTCTGGACATTTAACATAAACGGAATCATACAATAATACAATGGGGAACCTATAGGTCGATAATCTCTCAAGGCTGATGAGGCTGAAGTGATTTCTCAGTTGCTGTACTTGAGTGCTTCCAAGGATGGGAAATTCACCACTTACAAGGAAGCTCTTCTGTCTCAGTTGGGTTTTGCTACCCAACCCTAGAACAGACAGCAGAGTGATGCCGGCTCACCTGCTCATTTCCTACACATACATCCATTCTGGCTCCTTCCAACATCTTTTGTGACTAGCTCTTTCACTTGTTTTCACTTGAAAACAACAATGTTTTCAAAGTTCATCCATGTTGTAGCATGAATCAATACTTCCTTTTTATGGTCAAATAACATTACATTGTATGGATATACCTCATCTGTTTTTTCCATTCATCAGTTGCTGAATAGTCGGATTGTTTCTACATTTTGGCTATTAAGAATAATGTTGATAAGAACATTCATGTAAAGTTTTGGTGCGGACATGTTTTCAGTTTCTTTGACTATATAGTGAATTACTGGATCTAAATGTTTAACTTTTGGAGAAACAGACATTTTTTTCTATAGCATCTGCACCATTCTGCATTCCCACTAGCAATTTATGAGGCTTCCAATTTCTCTACATCCTTATCAACACTTACTATTTTCCCTTTTTTGATTACACCCCTATTAGTGGGTACAAAGTTGTATCTCCTTGTGGTTTTGTATTTCCCTAAAGACTAATGCTGTTGAGCATCTTCCACGTGCTTACTGGCGTTTATATGTTTCTTTGGAGAAATATCTATTCAGATCTTTTGCCCTTTTAAAAAAAAATGTATTTTATTTTTTACAGCAGTTTTAGTGTACGGCAAAACTGAGCAGTAAATACAGAGAATTTTCATATATCTCTTCTTCCTTCTCCCCCCACATACACATAGCCTCTGAATTATCGATATCTCCCACCAGAGTGGTACATTTGTTACACTGACACATCCTTATCTTCCAAAGTCCGTAGTTGACAGTAGGGCTCACTCTTGGTGTGGTACATTCTATGGATTTTGAAAATGTATAATGACATGTACCCACCATTGTAGGATCATACAGAATAGTTATACTGCCCTAGAAATCTTAACAGTGACTTTTGAAAAGTAAAAGTTTTACATTTTGATGAAATCCAATTTATTTTTTCTTTTATAAGTGATGCTTTTTGGTCCTATCTAAGAAATCTTTGTCTAACCCAATGACATAAGATTTTCTGTATTTTTTTCTGGAGGTTTACAGTCTTAGGTTTTACATGTAGGTCTATGATTCATTTCAAGTTAATTTTTGTATGTGATTCAAGATAATGGGTTGTCAAGAGTGATAAAGGATACAATATCTTACCCTACTTGCAGACTAACAAGTTACCCTGCCACAGTTTCAATGGCTGCTGGCAAAAGACATAAGACTGTTAAGGTAGAGAGAAAGAACTTTATGACTTACAGCATAGCAAGCAGGATGAGTTTCATGTTTGCATTTGTTCCCCTTGTCCCCTAAGTCCCACAGGGCTATGCCAAAGGGCCCAGGTGGATGAAGTACAAACAAGTACAGTGGGTTTGTATCACAGCTGAGGAACCCCAAGCTTAAGGAACATCAATCTTTTATAAAGGACTGCAAGCAAACCTGCCCAACCTTTGCCCCATAGCATTACATTATCTTTTTTATCTGGACAGTAAACAAAACTTACCCTTTGCTCTGAAAGTAGACACTATCTCTAGGCTGTCTCAAGGGCAAACATCCTTGAAAAGGCAGTCTGGAACAAAAAGGCAGTGAGTGTCTAACTCTTAAGAACTGCAGATACATGAGAGACCCATGGAGAATTGTCTCCCAAAATAGGTTGAAATTATTATTATTATTTTGCATATGGTTGTCTAATTGATCCAGCACAATTTGTTGAAAAGGCTATCTTTTTTCCATTCAATTACCTTGATACCTCTGTCAAAAATCGATTAACTGTATATGTGTGAGTCTGTTTCTGGACATTCTTTTCTGTTTCATTGATTTATGTGTCTATCTTTCTACCAATACCATACTATGTTGATTACTGTAGCTCAGTAGTTAGCAAGCTTTTTCTATAAAGGATGAGCAGTATATCATTCCTGTGTCATACTTTTCTTTCTTTCTTGAACCATTTAAAAATGTAGAAAGCATTTTTAGCTTGTGGGCAATACAAAACAGACTGCAGCTAGATTTGGCCCATGGGACATGTTGTGCCAACCCCTGCTATAGTTTTATAATAAGTCTTCAGATCATGTGAGTCCTATGACTATGTTCTTTTACAAGATGTATTGATTGTTTTAGTCTATTGCTTTTCAATACAAACTTTAGCATTAGTGTATCAATTTCTAGAATCATTTGGGAAGAACTAACATCTTAACAATAATGACATTTCCAATCCATAAACACAGTATATCTTTCCATTTATTTAGGTCTTCCTGTTGTGGTACATTTTTAAATCCATTGAAACATTAGATTTATACACATATTTACCATTTTTTTTATTCTTCATTCCTTTTCTATCTCTTACCTTCCATCTGGTTTCATTTTTCTTCTACCTGAAAATTTTGTTAGCATGCTCTTTAATACAGATCTACTGGTGGAAAACTCACTTTTTTTAAAAAATTAAACTATCATTGATATAAAACCTTATGATGTTTCTACATACATAAAACAGTGGTTCAACATTCACCCATATTATCAAGCCCTCACCCACTCCATTGCAGTCACTGTCTATCAACATAGTATGATGTTATTGAGTCATTAATAGAATTCTCCGTGCTGTACAGCTGTCCCAGTGACCTACCTATGTTGTGATTGCCATGTATAGTCTGAGACATATAGTGCCCCTTAATCTCTTTCTTCTTCCTCACCCACCCTCCAGAACCCTTCCCCTTTGGTAACCACTGGTCCCTTCTTCTTGGTGTTTATGAGTCTACTGCTTTTTTTATTCCTTCTGTTTCGCTTCGTTTTTATACTCTGCAAATGAGTGAAATTGTTTGGTACTTGTGTTCCTCTGCCTGACTTATTTCACTGAGCATTATACCCTCTAGCTCCATCCATGTTGTTGCAAATGGCAGGATTTCTTTTCTTTTTATGGCTGAATGATATTCCATTGTATATATGTACCACATCTTCTTTATCCATTCATCTATTGATGGACATTTAGGTTGCTTCCATACCTTGGCTATTGTAAATAGTGCAGCAATAAACATAGGGTTGCATATGTCTTTTTGAATCAGGGATTTTGTTCTCTTCAGGTAAATTCCTAGGAGTGGAATGACTAGGTCAAATGGTATTTCTGTTTTTAGTGTTTTGAGGAACCTCCATATTGCTTTCCACAGCAGTTGAACCAATTTACATTCTTGCAAACGGTGTAGAAGGGTTCCCTTTTCTCTGCATCCTCGCCAGCATTTGTTGTTTCTTGTCTTTTGGAAAGTGGCCATCCTAACTCATGTGAGATGATGTCTCATTGTGGTTTTTATTTGCATTTCCCTGATGATTAGCAATGTGGAGCAAGCTCACTTTTTGTCAACCTGAAAATGACTTTATTTTGCCTTCTGTATGAGTTAAACAGTTGCATAATAAATTTCTCCAAAAGCTAGTGACTTAAAACTATAAACATTTATTGTCTCAGAATTGTGAGTTAGGAATTCAGGAATTGTTTAGCTGGATGGTTCTAGCTCAGGGTCTCTCTGAGGCTTCAACACATTTATTGACAGTTGCTTCATTTATGTGAAGGCTTGTTTAGGGCTAGCCAAGCCACCTTTAAGACAGCTCATTCACATAGCTGTTTGCTACAGGCCTGTTTCTCACTACATGGACCTCTCCACAGGGTTAGTTCAATGCCCTCACATGGCAAGGATCTTCCTTCAGAATAAGCAAACCAAGGAAGAGCAAGGCAAAAGCCACAAAATCTTTTATGACCTGGACTTTTAGGTCACATACCATCACTTCTAACTTATTCTGTTCATTAGAGTACATCAGTAAGTCCAGACGCATTCAAGGGCAAGAGAATGAGGCTCCATCTTTTGAGTAGAGTGTCAAAGAATTTATGAGTGTGTTTTAAGCCACCACACTTTCCTTTCTTTTCGTTTCCTTTTCTCTTCTCTTCTTTTTCCTCTTCTTTCTTCCCTTTCTTCCTCTTCTTCCACTTTCTGCTCCTTCTCTTAAGATTATCTTCTAGAGCATTCCTCACCAGTTCTTTTGATCATGGGGCTAGAAATCTCGAGAGAATTCTAGAAGATACTCTTGAAAAGAATCTAGAATGTTTCTCTTCAATTCTTTTACCATTAATTTCTTTCTTATGTCTACATGACATTGGTTACTAAGTTTAACATATCCTATATATTAGTGTCTCTACTATTTCTCTGTTAAGTAAACTGTTGCTTTTCTATTGAAAAAAACATATTTTTCCATTCTGAGGAAGTATCCATTGGTTCTCATTTTACTAAATGTCTTGTTTTTAATCAAGAATAAGTATATGATTTTATCAAATGCATTTTCACTATTTATAAAGATAATTGATATGATTTTTGAATTTAGAACTATTAATATGATTTATATTAGTAGATTTTCTAATATTGGAACTTAGTTCCATTCCTAGAATAAACTCCATTTGGTCACAATATATTATTCTTTCAGTGTGCTTTTGGATTCTGTTTGCTAAAATTTTAATTAGGATTTTTGCATACTTATAAATGATATTGCCTATTTTTTTCTTTATTCTTGCAGTCTTTATACATTGTGGTATCAGTGTACTTATATTTGCTTTATGAGAAGAACTTGTAAGTTTTTCATTTTTTTCTAGGCTATGGAGCATGTTAAAAGTCAGTGGAACCATCTGTTCTTTAAAGGTTAGTAATTTGTAGAATTATGCTGTAAAACAATGGTCCTAGTGTTTCATCGTGTCTGTTGTGGTAAGAAGGGTAACTATTTGACAAATTACTTTGACAAACGTATTACATTTATTAAATTATTATTTATTATAATTCATCTATGTATATTATGTTGATGCATGGTATTATTTGTAATATTGAAGTTATTTGGAAAACTATTTTATGCAAGTTGGTCTATTTTGGTTTTCTATCTTTAGTTTTCTGATAAACTTGTACATTTATATAGGTTTTCAAATTTATTTGCCTGCAATTATATAAGGCATTCTCTTGTAGGGTTTTTTTTTTGTTTTGCTTTGTTTTCTTTTTAACTTCCTAATGTTTGTGTGTCTTTCCCACTTGTAATTTCTTATTTTGGGTGTTTTTACATTTGCTCTCTTTTTTTTTTTTTATGGTTCACTTAGACTGGGGCTTAATTTGTTGAATTTTTTTCTAAGAACAAGCTTATTCATACATTCTACTATATTTTTTGTTCTATTAATTTCTGTATTTACCTTTATTAATTTTCCTTTTGCTTTCCTTTGGTTTATTTTTAAATTTTTTTCTAGCTTTTTGACTACCTATTTATTTATCTTTCTTTCATTTATGTTTGTACCATTATTTAAGGCTATGAACTTTCCTTTGAGTACTACTTTAATTAACTGTATTTATATATCCTTCCAAATGTTATGTTCATTTTTATTGTTTTCTAGAAATTTTTCAATTTTCAACTTGTATTTTCTCTTTAATCATGAGTTATTTAATATAGACTCCCTCTGCCACACACACACAAATAGGAAGGAACTTTTTGTTTGTTTTCTGAATGTTATAAATGTCATTTATTATTTATTCTATAATACATTGTTATTAATTATAATTATTAATATATAGTTAATAATAAAATATTCTATAATAATATTATTTATTCTATAAATAATATAGAATGCCATCTGTATTATTTTTACTGTGAGAATTTAATGAGGTTTGGCTTGTGGCCTAACATATAATCTTGTCTGTGTGTGTGTGTGTGAGTGTGTATACAAATATTCCAGAGCACTTGAAAAGAAAGTATATTTTCTATTCTCAGGAAATAATGTTTCATGAATATCAATAACATTTACCTTTTTGATTTTGTTGTTTGGACTTCTACATCCTCATTTAATTTTGACCATTTGATCTATTTTGGACTGGGAAAGGTGAATCAAAATCTTCTATGATTAGTGTGTTTGTCTAAATCTCCTTGCATTTCTGTAGTTTCAATTACATGAAAGTTCCTGCTGTATTATTTGGTGCAGACATATTCATAATTTAAATTTTCATGGTGAACTGTAGCCTTCAGGATTAAGAAGTACTGCCCTTTATCCTGTTTAAGGCTTTTTTTGTCCTGAATTCTATGTTGTCAGATATTATGATTTTTAATGTTTGTATTTTCTGGTATGCCATTTTTTTGTGTGTGTGTATCCTTCCATTATTAACCTTTCTGAATCATTTGGTCTTAGGATACAGCCTAGAGTTGGATTGGGCTTTGCTATCTATTTTGAAAACGATTTTAAAAATAGATGAGCTAAAACCATTCATATTTATTGAGATGACAGAAACATTTGGTCTCCATTATGTCATATTATTTCATGTTATATTTTCATTATGTACCTTTTATTTGCCCATTTTCTTAATGTAGTTTTCATATTTAGGAGGGTTTGTATTTGTTCTAGAAGTAACCTGTGTAAAATACCCTTTATCCACTCTATTTTGGGACTGTATCTTAATGAGCAATAATAAAATTATCTTGTGATCTTATCCTCTTTCTCTCACTCCTCTTTCATCATCCAGTCAATAGAATTATCAATCCTAGTGTTTATGTTAAATATGCTTAAGCTTCTACTTAATTTGAAAACTTTAAACACTATCCGTGGGCTCATTCTTATTCCCAACTTCTCTTTCTCTTCTTCAATTTTTTGTTAGTAATGAGAAATTTCTAAGTATTAAACTATGTAACATCTGCATTCTGATTTGTCACCCTAATTTCTATATTTGCTTTATTCTTATTTCTACAGTTAAATACATTGAATACTCAAGGAAGGACCCTTTATCCTGATTTCCTCAGGCTTGCTCAGTGATGCTGAGATTGCTGTCCTAGGCTTCTAGTGGGTGGTTCCTCAGCAAGGGCTCGTGGGACTAATATTCTCTGATTTCTTACAGGTTTTTCAGTGTTTGTCTATCAGCTTTATACTTGAAGATCAGTTGGGTTAGATAGAAGTCTTGGCCTCTACTTTCCTTCCTTTATGTGTCTTGTAGGTGTTTCTGCACTGTTTGTGGTAACTGCTGCCCTGGAGCAGTGGTGGAGGGGTGGAGAAGTGAGGCCTAGGGAGCTTTCTCTGTTGCCACAGTGACTGACCCTTAATCATGGCGCCCCTCTGAGAAGTCACCTCTTCTCTTGATTTTAGAGTTTGGTTGAAGAGAGCTTCTCTGTCCATCTCTTTCTCCAATTTCTTTATAGCTTTTGTTTCTAAGAGAAGTGTAAAAGTTTTTATTTTTAAAAGTTTGAGTTAAAAGTTTTAAAAGCTTTATTTTTCCCAGTGCTTTCCAAGATTTTCCATCAATCCCAGCAGTCTTACTTTGTTCAATTTAGTCCCTGTTCTCAGTTCTCTTCATAGCAGGGTCCTCCCCTTCTGGAAGGGAAAACTGCTGGAGATTTCTGAGCTCTCTGAGGCTCTACATCCCTTCCTCACTCAGTTTTTTACCAGGTCCCCTGCTCTTTTTCACCTTGGCAGCTCTTAACAACACTTGGGAGGTTGCAATTTTCTCCAGGCTTCATCAAATACATAGTTGGCAGGTTTGTTGTCCTTGTTGAGTGTGAGGCGATTCAGAACTAAACTTCTGCTGTGTTCTTTCTGAATTAGAACAGTCTCCCATTTTTAAATTATAATAAAAATTTTTAATAACTGTGACTGTGATTTATCCTTTCATCTAAACTTCTATGAACATCCAGTTCTTTTTTTTCCTTCTGATAAATTCCTAGAAATGGAATTCCTCATTCAAAAGAGCATACACACTTTAAATTTTCACTGTTTTACCCAAGTACCCTTTACAAGTTTCTACACCTACCAGCCACAGGCTCCCTCTTTAAAGCCAGTGAATAGTTACTGCAATTACTGCTCTCAGTCTTCAATTTCTGGATTCTTTTAAGCAATACTTTCCTTCTCTTTGTGCAACCCCCCACTTTGTGGCTGGTGCTCTATAGAAAGAAGCCCCCAGCCCAGATGCCCTGGCATAGAGACATGGGCTGGAAAAGCACCTAGTCCTTATTCATCCTCCAGCACTCTTAGCTCTTCTGGTCTGATTTTGGTCTTGAAAAGGGGGGCTAATCCTTCCAGGTGAAAACATCTCTGGAAATGGCTCAAGGAGCCTCCTAGTGGGCCATTAGATGAGAGCACTGACCATGGATCCCAGGGTTTCCCTTCTCTTTTCCTATATAACAAAAATATAAAATTTTTAATAAATTCAAAACAATTGCATAAATTTAAAGATCTAGTTGGCTTTATTAATCGATTCATGAATCAGGCAGCACCCCATCTAGCAAGTAGGAGGGAGATCCACTGAGCTGAAGAGAAGGGAATGTTTTTAAAGGTAGAGAGGGAGTCGAAAAAAGGAAATTATTAGTAGAGAATCCATTGTTTTAGGCAAAGGCACCCTTCTAAGGGGAAGGGGAAGGGGTGTATCAGTAAATTTCCTAGTGCTGACTAGGAAATTCCATGTTGACTGGGTAAAGGTTACATTCCTGGTGGGGTTGTAACTACAATCAGGTTAGGTATTAAGTCTTGGTTTGCTGATGTAGGACTATTAACATGAGTGACTCCATCTTTGGGCTGTGGTTTTCTTTCTAACACTTCCCACCACAGGCAAGCTGAGCAAGTAACCTAAATTCATAGTGGTCCTGGAAGTTCAAGGGGGAAAAAAATACCTATTTTCCTTCCATACATGACAAAATGTTCTAAAATAGCCAAATAGGCAGGATAAAAGGCATTATTCTTGCCCATTCTGCCTTGGAAAAGCGGAAAATGCAGGTGCATTAAGAAATATCAAATGGAAAGACCTCTAGGAGATCTTTGAGCTGGCTTCCTCACATCTGCAGAGAAAGATTTTCCCAGCCAAAGGCTAGGAAACATTAAAAGTTTGGAAACCTTGGGATCCACAGCTCTTAAAGAAGTATCTAAATTCTGAACATTCCTCTCTTAGGGCTTCTCCTGTGTCCTGACTCGTCCACAGCATAGAGCTCTCACAAGGACAAATAATATGCAAAACTTTTTTTAGTCTACTTATGATAATTACCTCAAATTAACATCACAAGGCAGTGGAATTACATTCCCCAAAAGCTTCCTACTACAGGAAAGTTACCCTGTTCCTTACTGATAGTACTGATTAAAGGCAGTACTGATTAAAATAAGGTTAGCTTCTGTTCTGCAGAAGTTTGTCTGTTAATCCATTATTTCTATTAATATGAGATGGCATTTCTGTATCAAGATCCATGAATGTTTTAACCTGTTGTAAAGGAAAGCTTAAGGTTTTTTTCTATTGAATTGGACAAGTCTTCTCTCTGCCAGAAACCTTAAAATTGATGTTCTTTTAACAGCAGCCAAATGGCTGCTTTTACCTAACTGAACGGATGCTCAGCATTCAGATCACAGAAAGTTACAATTCTTCGTTATTTTGTATGCCTCGGGCTATACCAGGAGTTCAGTCTGAGTGCCTTATTGTAAGCACAGCGTTGATGAAATTAAAATGCTCACAAGGAAGGCAATGGAGAAGGCGAGCTGGAAACCAGGTTACACAGGAGCAGAGGACAGGCTGGAGAGGCCCTAGGACTGTCTTCAGATCGTTGAAGGGCTGTTTTGTAGAAGATGGCTCATTCTTCATCACTTTTCAAGGCAGACATAAGGCCAAAGAGTAAAAGCTATATAAAGTCAGATTTCGTGTTTAAATAGAGTAACTTTAAACAATTAAAGCTATCCGAAAAACACAAAATACTTCCTGGGCTGAACTAAGCTCCCAGTCATCTCACACCTACAATAAATTCATGATTGAATTGGATATATAATTAAATATTTCACAACTTAAAAAAAATTTGTTTTTAGAAAGTCCTGAAAATATACTTAGGCAAAGCAAACTCCTTTGTTATTCTGACCACTAGTTTTATAGAATAGGACCCGGTAGGCTAATCATTTTAATCCCAATTGGATTTCTGAAATATGTTGCCTGCCCGGCTGCAGTTGACATCTACTCACATAAGGAATAGCTAAACAACAAAAATACTTTATATTTGTGTTCTTCCTCATTTTTAAATATACAGATTTTAGCTTTTTCTTTCTCTTTGTATATTTATGTATATGTATTTCCCAATTATATATATATATGTGTGTGTGTGTATGTATAAAAAATAATAAATATGTGTATGTATAAAATCATCTCTGTATATTCCAGATATGATTTTAGCTTTCAGGACTCACATATCCTTAGTATTAATTCTGTTAACCTCAAAAAAGTTTCCCTTGCGCAAAAGGGAGAAAATGATGACATTCCTACCATTCATTTGTTAGTGGTGGTAGAGGATCTCCCACAGTTTAAGAACAAAATCCTCTTTTGGGAATGAAACTCTTAAGTACATTGTAGACAAGATTAGGCATCTGTATAAGATATTTGCTTAAGGAAATAGTTTTTCAATGAAAAGCAAAGAGGATGACATGGGTGTGGTCCCACTCCTGAATTCAACTAAATTGAAATCTGTCGCATCCTAATCTTTCCCCTCTCAGAAGAAAAAAATGCAGCCAAGCAATGGTGACGACCTGCAGAAGCCCTGGGCTCGATAGGTAGAGGGCGGAGGCTCAGGTGTTGGGTCCCAAGTGGACCCTGATGCAGTCACCAGGCAAGACTGGACTCTTGATATTTCTGGGCTCACAGGGACTGGCCAGGGACTGGTTGGCACCGTGCTTACACATCTTGACTAGATACTAAATCACTGCTCAGCATCTGCCTAGGAAGTTTGTCTATTTCTATGCATGTCTCCCACATTGAGAATATTAATTGCAGGTGAACTTTCTGGTTCCACTCTCTCTTTAGCCATAGGCCTATCCTGTGGGGCTACTGAAAGGAGAACCCACATCTTAGGGTGCCAGACTTAGCAAATGAAAAGACTGGCCACCCAGTTAAATTTGGATTTCAAATGAATAGCAAATAAATGTTTAGTGTAAGTATATTTATCCCAAATGTGTTTTCTCCAGCGACCCTACCATACTTCTAATCGATATTTAAGACTTTGAAAGAAAATGAATGAGTGAATGAATGAATGAATGAATGGAGAGGACAATCAACAGGATAGGAACAAATCATGGAGATATAATTAACGAATATCTAACATTTTTTAATATTTTGGTTTTGTTAAAATGTTTTCTATAAGTTTTTATTTTTCAAATATTTCTAATTTTTATGAAAATAATGTATACACACACAGAAATTATAAAGGCAAATAGTACTAAAAAAGTATATGGTGAAAAATGGCAGAACCCTATCCCACCCAACCAACCCCAACCCCCAGTCTGTTGCCCTGAGGTGCCAAATTAAACTCAGTCAGCTGTTTCTTCCAGTTTTAACCTCCTTCTCCATTTTTCTAAATAATATGCTTATAGTGCTATTTTGTTGATTTGTCAATTTCAGACAAATCGACAAAAGAAAATTTACCTGTTTTCTTGCGTATGGGAGATGAGGATGTGTTTCTTTTACCCACTGCCACCTGCATCCTCCTTCCCTTTCTCCTAGCTTCCCAACACTGTTTTTGGTTAAATCAATAATCTGTGTTTACATTATTATAGCTATGTACTTCTTTTTGGTGTTACATTTATTTTCTTTTATAGTTTATGTGTTGGAGGGGTTTTTGTAGGTAGGAGCTGCCTCATATGTTTTATTTATTCCGTTTTTGAGAAGCTTTTTATTAATTCCCACAACCAGCTAATGACCCCTTAACATAATTTTCCACCTGGTCAGTTAATCCGTCAGGCCCATCTCTGTCCTGAGGTCATCTCTATTCTCTGGCTCAGAGGGGGATTCTCGTGCTTGGTCCTCTGGTCATCCAGGGTGTCCTGAGCACGTCTTCCTAGGTCTATTATTTTCTTGTTTGGGTGGAGAGCTTCTTGAGAAAGGGAGTCTGAGGGAGACAAATTATTTGTGATCTCCCATGTCTGAAAGCATCTTTTCTTCTACTATTTCTCTTAATTAGTGGTTTGGGTTTATACTTCTACATTATAAATAATTTTCACTCAGAATTCTGAAGGCCTCACTCCATTATCTTCCAGCTTCCAGTGTTGCTACTGAGAAATCTGGTGCCATTCTGATCACTGATACTTTCAACTGACCTGTTTTTCTTTTATGTATACTTTGGGGGTCTTTTCTATATCATTGGTGTTCTGATATTTCATGATAATGAACCATAAGATATAAATCTTATTTTCACTCCCTGAAGATTTTTGTAATATCTTAAAAGCTTTCTTCTCCTCCTTGAGCTTAGACTTTCTTCCCTTTCCACTCCCCTGTCCTCTCCCACACCTGTCTCTCATGTTCTCTTTCCTTAAGTGTCTGGGGACCTTGGCTATATGATCATATTTAAGAATTATACATTAAAGAGATGACTGGGTGGTGAACATGCTTGGGTGGAGCTTTTCTAACAGTGGACTTCCCTGTAGAGGACGGCTGCTCAGGAGCTGGGTCTTCCATCGGAAGTCCTCATCTGTGTCACGCATGTGTCTGCAGGTCTCTCCCTTGAGTCTGCTCAGTTTCTGCAGAAAAAGCTTCTTTAGCCTCCAGCATGGGGGTAAGAGGCATGCCTGGCCACCAGGTTTTCTAGAAGTGGGATGGAGAAATGGGGCTGGGAGTTTACCTTTAGTATCTAAATTTCTATTATTATCCATGTTTTCAGGTCTGTACCTCGTGCCTACTCTCCACAGACTCTGATGTGCTAATGCAGATTCCCCAGTGAGCACCCCAGTCTCCTGCAGGCACAGGGGTGTGGCACCCCACCGCCCCCTCCCATGCAGCCTCCGCCAGTGCTCCCATTTGCAGCTCTACCCTCCTGTTCCCAGCAGTGGGTCTGCTTCTCACCCCAAACCTCTCTACAGGTAGCAGGCCTTCAGCCTTCCTTCCCACACTGCACTGTGACTCACCACTGCTTCCTCTGCTTCCACCTTCCAAAACTGTACTGCCATCCTTCATGGGCTGCCATCTCCTCCCCTATTCCCACAGGCCTTGTGGATTTGCAACTCTTTTTGCTCCTGTAGAGTTGTTTTCAGTAGGGTTTTGGGAGGGAGCAGATGGAGATCCATAAAAGGCTCTGCTGCACATGTAACCAGAAGTTCTTTAGGGTCCATTTTCACTCTGAAGCACTTGAGGGGAGCAATTTCCAGGCTCCATTCTGAAATGACTCCTGCTGTCAGTCAGCACAATCACTTTTTATTTTATTTTGGGGTAGGTGTTTCTTTATGGGAAATAAAACAAAGTCTAAACACACACACTGTTTAGTCATATTAGAAAAACACCCTTAACCTTTTGAGCAAGATTCAAATGTGTTTCTCTGCATTAGTCTAAGAATGGAGGACAAAAAGCAAGAGAGACATTTTGAAGCACAGCCTTTGCCCCCGTGCTTACCAGCCCTGCTCTGTCTTCTGAGCTTGAATAAAAGCAAGGAGAATGCCAAAATGCTATCTCCTTTGAATTAATCATGAGCCCCACCTCTCCTGCTATCCTGTGTTTACACATTAAAGCTATTATGTTGTATCTGCTGGCAGATCTCCTTTCATCCTCAGGCCACACAAAACCCTCTTCATTTAAAGCTGCACATGTGGCTCTTGAAGTAAGAGGAACATTTTAGCAATAATTCCTCATTTCTCTTATTGAAGGACTCAAAGTCTTAGGTAAGGACTGCAGCTGTTTCAGTGTCCTCTCCTGTGCCCAGCTGATGTCTAAAGTCCAGACAAGCTAAAGAGAGGGAGCAGGGTCAGAGGCTGTCACAGGGAAAAGTGGCTGTAGCAGGAGAATGAGCGGACCGGGATGAAATTGCCTTGCACACTACAGACTTTGCCCTTTCCTGCAGGCAGCAGGGAGCAGCTCAAGGATTTTGAGCAGAAGAGTAATATGAGATAAACTGTGCTTTAAGAAAATTAAAAGCATATAGCTGTGGGTAGGAGGGTTCAGAGCAGGGAGAGACTAGAATGTAGGTGGCCAGATAGACAAAGTGGTTCTTAGCCCCAGTTGCACTGATCACTGGGTGAGCTTTTTAAAAATCCAGCCTCTGGCCTCTACCCTGAAAGATTTTATTTCAGGTGCTCTGGGGAGGGAACCAAGATCTGTGCTCTTAAAGATTCCCCAGGTCCAGCACTGAGCTGGAGGGCTGTTGTGACAAACCAACCAATGAAGGGGACCAGACCCCAAACATAGGGCTATGACTCTGGGAGGCAGAGGAGGAAACAGATTGGAGGGAGGCTGCCCCCAGGGGTGAGGGGATGAGGGAGGAAGAAGGAGTTCCACCCTACCCCTGCCTGCTTCAGGGCCCAGGGGGAGGGAAACAAAAGAAAGACCATCAAGTTGGGCCTAGAAAGCCAAATGGAGGTTGGTGCCCTCCCTACAGGAGAACCTAGAAAAAGA
Organism: Smutsia gigantea; assembly: GCA_032199065.1. Taxonomy (NCBI): domain Eukaryota; kingdom Metazoa; phylum Chordata; class Mammalia; order Pholidota; family Manidae; genus Smutsia; species Smutsia gigantea. The sequence continues at coordinate 33,945 of JAVSCE010008227.1, read as the reverse complement.
TCAGATTTGGGAGAAGATGATGATGGACATTCAGGATGCCCATGGAGCCTGGGACTTGAGCATCTGGCTCTTACAGTCATGGAGTTGTGGGGCTGGGAAAAGGAGACTTATAGTCCATATCTCTGCAGTCACACGTGCACATGGATATATGGGGACACACAAACTGTCCTCTTCTGCAGGAGGCAGGAAGTGTGGTAGTTCAGAGACTGGGTTCTAGAATCCAGCAGTGCTGTCCCTGTGACTCTGGGACCCACAGCCTCCTCACCTATAGAAAGCCATGATGTTAGCAGTCAACTCAATGTGGCTGCTGGGATGACTTGATGAGATTCTTCATGGGAAGACTTGGCACAGATCCTGGACACAGGGCACACTCCGTCAGTGGCAGCTATGAGTAATACTAAAAAACCCAATCTCACAGTTGAAGCCAGGGAGCCTTTATAAAGTATTTCATTCAGTTTATCTCACTTGTGAAGCCAGAGAGCCGTGAAATATTTCACTTGGTTTTAGGAGACAAGTCCACAGAAAGGCATGAAACCTTTCATTTGTTACTACCTGCTCTGGGTGGCTTTCTCTGGGTATGTGCTTGGCGAGTCCTTTGCCTTTTATTTCTAGGACTAGAGAAATGACAGTCCCTTGCTGCTGCATGTAATAGGAGAGCAGCTCAGAGACCCGAGATCATAATTATGACGCCTTAAATGTCGAGCTCGTCAAAAGCCTGCCATCGCCCTCTCTGTCACCCTGAACAGTTCTGGGAACCAAAGCCCTGCCATGTCCCCCCAACACCCTCCCCTGGCATGGGTCTCCCAGCCAGGCCTCACCTGGGAAACCTGAGTGACTGTGACGTGCAGGCAGCAGGAAGATGCACACACACAGTACACTGAGGAGCCTGTGATGAGCTCAGAAGAGGTGAGTTGATGATCTGCTATTTATAGCCACCCTGAGAGGCTCTGGCCGCCAGCTCCATGTGGGACTGGGTGGAAATGATGCCTTTGCATAGCTGAGAGCAGAAAATGAAGTTGGTGATTCATGGGCAGCAGCCACTTGAAATACAAATGCTCTTGCCCCACCAGCCTTTCAGACACCCACTCTGGAAGCTTGTTGAACAGAGTTGCTAGCCAGCTGCCTCCTCACCTGCATGCATTTGGACAGGATGTGAGGAGAGAGAGGTTCTGCTCCACAAGGAGCCTGAGAAGGGCAGCGGCACTCTTTGGAAAACACCAAGAGCCTGAGCCTGCCCCTCCTAGAGGCCTCAGCCAGAGCCCAGGTCAGGGCTGAGGAAGAGGCCAGCCCCAGGCTGGGGAGGCCACCTTCAGAGGGCCTGTGGATCTAAGAGAAGACAGTTCCTGCTTGTGCCCTCTGTCTCCAGGGGCAACGCTAGCCACGGAGCAGCTTCCTGATAACGACTATTCTGCTGAACGTGCAAGAACGTGCAATGAGGAAATCCTGGGAGCATTTAATTCTCCCCCCCACCCCCCGCCCCCAATTCCATAGCCCAGCATGTGTCACCTGAAAAAGCTGTTGTTTAACCATTTACTTCCCTTGATAACATCTTAGCTTCCAGGCCAGAGTCTATTTGGAGGCACCAATTTAACTTACTCTGTGTGAGAAATGTGCTGGGGTCTCTTAGCTTCCTGCAACCAAGGACTGGGGTGAAAGAGTCAAACGAGATACGGGGACATAAGCCACCTAAGCTCTGGAGCTAGAGCATCTGCCTCCAATTCCAGCTCCATACTTTCCAGCTGTGAGATCTCCATCAGATTCCCCTCTGAGACTCAGTTTCCTCACTGGTAAAATGGGCATAATAACAGAAGCTCCCTCACTGGGCTGCGGGGAAGGTGAGAAGAAGGACCCAGGTGAAAGCACTCAGCACGGTGTGGGCGTGCGGCAGGGCTCACTGGGTGAAGCTGCTGCTGTGCGTGTGACTGCTTTTGCAGCGGTGTCCTGGCCCTGCACTGACACCAGTCTTTGCCCATGGCCTATGGCACTGAGGTTCCTCATGGAGGTGGCACTCGAGGGCCTCCCTAGAGACCCTATGCTCGTCATGAGGATACCCGGCGCCAGGCTGCCCAGCAGGAGAGACTTCACCCCGGGCAGCTTGGCCCTCAGTGTCGCCTGCCCCTGCCCTTGCAGGTCCCTCAGGTTGGGTCTTGGCTGGGCTTGCCCACTCTGCCCTACTGCCCCTCTGGGTCCTGGGGTGGCCCTTGGAGGCATTAACGATCACTGTGGAGGACTTCATCTGAGGGTCTCAGGTGCTAACCTGAGGTCTGTAGCCAGCAGGTCGCCCACCAAGGGAGGGCCTGGAAAATTGGCAGGATGGGCTCCCTCACCCACAGCACAACTGCTGACTCATGAAGGTTCCCGAGGCCTTGGCTGCTTGTGCATTTCTCTCATCGCCAGCTGTTGGCTGGCCAAAACATAACTGTAGCTGTCAGTTTGGCGGCGAGATGCTGTGATGTGTCCTGATACAACTGTCTTTGCTCCACAGCAGTGAGCCTTTGGGAGGTGGGAGGAACCGGCAGCTGCTCCCACGGAGAGAGCCATTCTGGAAAGCAGCCTCCGTGATGTTCACCCGGGTGCAGCCACGGGGGTGCTGTGAGCACCAGGGTCTAAGGCTCTGCATTAAGACAGGCACTAGCATGCCTGTGTCTGCATCCATAGTAATACAGTTCTGATGACATCAACTAATAAGAGAGAGACTGCCATTAAAAGGCATTTTGGGCAGCTGTGAGAGCTTGGAAAACAGTCTTTGGACTTGTATGCAAGTTGGACTCCAGCATGCATGGGGTGAATGGGTGGTTAGACAGTGTGGTACGTGGTATAGGGAGACGGTGCCAGAGATACAGCTGAGGCCAGATTGGGAAGTAAGGGACTTGAAGGCCAAGTCGTACAGCTTGGACTTGATGCTGCAGGCAATAGGGAGCCATTGAAGGACCTCAGGGAGAGAGCAATGTAGTCAAATGACACTGGGAGTCTGGGTTCAACCAGCCCTGTGTAGCAGTACTAGGGTAAGACTCTCCCTTCCCACAGCATGATATGGGAGGGTGTTCTGGAGTACCAGCCCCAGAAAGCAGGGTTGACTGTGTTTCTGTGCTTAGTGGGTAAGTGTGGGAAAGCCTGGCCTTAGTCAAGCCATCTGAGAATGTGCAGCAAGTGAGGGCAGGCATGTGGCTCATCCATGCCTTATTCTTCAGTCGTCCTGGACAAGAGTTCATTAATGAAGTACCTGTGTGCAACTATGCCAAGTGCAAGGGACTGCACACACTTATGCCAAAGGCCAGGAGAAGGTCCTGGGGCTGAGAGATGGTTCCACTGTACACACACTGAGAAAACAGCAGAGAAAACTTACAAGCTTGGTGATAGAGGAATTCCTAGAAGGAAGGTTCTATCGTCACGTACAGAAATAGACTGGTTTATAGGTTGGTGTAAGACCATGGAGAGGAAATCCCGGGGCAAAATATCTCTAAAAACAAAAATCAGTCAAAGGGAGAAATAAAGTTTCAAATCTGTTTATTGCTTACAAACTGCAGGGCAGGATCGCCTCTCTCCTCTGCTCCTGAAGAAGCAAGCAAGCAAGCCAGCCAGGCCCTCCCTTTAAACGCTCAGTTTCAGACACGCCCTCGGTTGCTTAGGTAATTCCCATTGACATGGAGATGAACTTCTCTCCACCCCTGAGGATATGCAAATGCACTAAAGCCAGGCCCGATACTCTGGAAATGTTACAATTTTACCCACAGTTGGTTAATGAAGACAGAAGAATTTGAAGTGTTAACATCAATTACCAGTGGGTGAGCCACTCATGAGCACGAAAGCCAGAGCATATCTGGACCATCATGTAAGTCAGGAGGAAGACAGGATTCAGTTGACAGAAATTGTGTGAACCTTCTCAGAAGTGCGCTGTTGTGCAAGCGTGGTTTGGCAGTGATTGTCCCCTTTCAGCAGCAAGCCAGGGAGGGCAGGATGCCTGTCAGGTTGTCAGGGCATGAAGGCCAGGAGGAAGGAATGTCCCCACTCTGGCACGAGCTTCTATCATGTCCCCTGAATTGGGCTGACAGGGAGGTGGGAGGGAGGCAATATAGTGGTTGTAAAACAGTGAGGAAGACCTGTCATCTGGCCAGCGCCTGACACAAGGTAGGTGTGGTCTGTGCTTGGAACCCTTTGGCCTGTGGGTGGAGACTGAACCTTATCCTCTTCCCTGAGGGCAAGCCCCAGTCCTAACCACCTCTGGCTGCCCATGCCTGCCTTGGAGCATTATGCCAAGATGTAGTTTTACCTATTTAGTTTGCTTTTTCCTTTAAAATTTAACATATATCAGGCTTAAAAATATATTGTTTGGTAAAATAAAACGTCAGAAAAGTCCAAATAGCCATACATATAGCTTAATAATTACAAAGTAAATGCTATTTTTCTCTATAGAGAAAAGTATCAAAAAAGAAAACAAATCACTCTTAAGCCTTTACCTGGGAGCCACTGAAATTACTTCAACATAGTTTAAAAATTAAAATAGTACAAAAAAATGTAAAATGTACATTTAACTGTCTTCTCCTTCCCTTCTCCTTGCTCCCACCCCACCCCCACCCCACCCTGCCCTGACACTGTAACCACTAAGTTCCTGGTGTATTGTGAGTCAAATTGTAATATTTTCAGAATATCTTGCCTGGCCTTAGTGCACCTGCATCCTTAGTATATTTGCACATCAATAGGTGTTCCTCAGGGGTGGAGAGCAGTTCATCTCTATATCAATGGGTGATTACCGGGCAACAGAGGGCTTATCTGAACCTGAGAGGTGAAGGGGAGTGCTGATTTACTTCGGCCAGAGCAGGAAAGAGAGATGGCCTGGGACTGCAGTTTGTAAGCAATTAAGTGGGTTTTAAACTTTATTTCTCCCTTTGACTGATTTCGGTTTTAGAGGTATTTTGCCCCGGGATTTCCTCTCCCCGGACTTACATGGATCCTACATTTTTCCTCTGCATCTGTAATATTTCCAAACTGAGTTTGTGATTATACAGGCTTTGACTATATTGAACAATAAATTTTAAAAGAAGTTGTAACCATGCCTCTCCTAAGATAAATTAGCATGTGTCAAAGATGTAATTTACCTCATTAATTAATGAGAGAACCACTAAAACATTACAACCAATTCAAAGGAGAACTCAGAGTATTACACATGAGAGTCAGATAAGGAGTGCTGAAATATTTTTAGAAAGGGATGCAAAACTGGTCAATATCCACAAGGCAAGTCAGTTGTATTCTGCCAGACATAATTTGCATTTTTCTGAACAGGACTTATTTACATTACTATCAGTATTATACAATTTAACTTCCATCTTTAGAGCTAAGAAATGTCTAGTCAAAGACAGCAAAAGGCAGATAGAACCTAGGTAGATAGGCTATACAGTTCACCCACTAAAGCGCAACATCTTTCACAGTTTTTCCTACACTTGTAATGGGCTCTCTATCTACATCCCTCCTAGGATTTCCCCTGCCCACAGCCCCACTGCCTTGTTTGTACCAAATGACCCAAACCCTCTGCCCATGGTCCAGGTGCTGGGCCAGGGCTGAAAGCCGAGCCCGGGAGAAAAGACGGTCACTTAGGCTGAGCTGGCCGAGTACTCCCAAGGCTCTGACAGTCTGCAGCTGTGAGTCAGGCTGACTCAGGACTAGCAGTCATGTTGGGCCTTGTAAAAGATGATTCAGGGTTTTGTGAAAAGGGGACCAGATTAGAAATGCAAAGAGAAAAGACCTGTAGTCCAGCACAAAAGAGAAAATGCCTGTCTAATGAGCTTCTAGTGCCAGAGATGACTTCGTGCATTTGGATTCTGTGAGAGTCTTCCTTTATGCTCAAGCCAGCGTGGGTGGGTGTCTGTTCCAGTAATCCCCTGCCCAAGAGAATAGCTGACACACACACAAGATGTATCACGACCTAGGGGGCTAGGGTACTGTATCAGTTCTCCCGGTCTGAGGCTATTGCCCACAGAGCCCAGGGTCTGTGTTGGCATAAGGGGCATTATGTCAGCCCCAGGGAGCATGGGGCAGAGTGGTCTATGATAAAGTGAAAAAGAACAAATATCTGATTCACTCCGCACCCTTGGACAATCCTCTCATCTCCTATGAACAAGTTTTCTTAGAAATAAGACAATGCTCCTTTCTGGCTTGCCCCTCAGGGCCACTGTGGGGGTCCAAGAGAGGCAGCGGTGTGAGTCTACTACAAAGGCTAGGCATGTGGTGAAACTGGACCCACAGCTCTGGCAGGAGCTCAGCCCTTCTACGCAAAGTGCTTTGGGAGAAGAGGTTTTGCGCAAATGGCTAGTCATGATTAATTGATGGGGAGGCTCTCAGGCAAAGGATCAGATTTCACAGATAAATATATATATATACACTTTGGCTTTCCTGAGCAGGAAATGTTCATTCAGCCTAAGGCAAGCAAGCGTATCTAAATCAAGATTTTCATTACCTTCAATGGGTACTTTCTCATCATCTTCATTCATTCACTGAGCACGTACAGAGCACCCACTGTATGATAAGCAATGCCCCAGGCACTGAGATACTGAGTTAAAGGGTTCCTGCCCTTGTGTTGGGAGGCAGACAGAAAAAGAGCCTTACCAAGGAGTGTGATGAGCACAGACGGAGGAAAACAAAGGCAGTTCTAGCTTCACTAAGGAGGGGTAGCCCCTAGTAACCCCCCATAATTCCACTGTAGCATTAAGGATCCTCAGGGCAAGTACCAAGGAAAGTCTGGTGTTGCTAGAATGTCAGGGGAGGTGAGAGGCTGGCTGAAGTGGGCAGTGGGGCCTTGGGGGCCTCAGAGGGAAGTCCATGGTCCAATTTGTATCGTAGAGCAGTCACTCTGGCTGCCTGTGGAGAGCACGTTGGAGGAGAATCAACGAGAATAAAAAAGGTTAGGAGGTGGTTACAGAAAGAAGAGCAAGAAATGGTGACCTGAACAAAAGAAAGGAGTGGAAGGAACTGATTCAAGAAATGTTTTGGCCAGGATTTAACCTGAGAAACGAGATAAAGAGCTCCTCGGGTTTTCAGTGAGGATTACCATGGGGTTAAGGTATTGCCATCATAGGAGAGGAAAAACCACAGGAGGAGGAGCAAGTTGGTGAGGGGGCTGGGCTGGGTGATGGCAAGCTCAGTTTGAGGCATGGGAAGTTTGAAAGAGCTCTGCACATCTACGGGACAGGTGGATACACAGGTCTGAAACCAAGGGAGCAGTTTGGGCTGTGAAGCTGGAGTGAATTGGGACACAAACAAGTTTATATTAGTGGGTGGGTGGGGGGTGAGGAGAAAGCAGGATAAGGAGTGGAGGGGTATCATGTCCTTTTGATGCCTGGGTTCTTGCTCACGAAGCTGAAGAATGAGCTTAGCAAACACCCAAGGTAGGAGAGCAAGGTACAGGCTTTTATTTAGAAATAAAGTGAGAGGAAAGAGCTCCCGGCTCACGCCAGGATGGGACAAGAGAGTCCGGTGTGGTGCGTTGTCTAGGGGTTTTATAGGCAGATGAGGATTTTTTGAGAACGTGAAAAAAAGTTCAGGGGTGCAGACCTGCTAAGTGGTGTCTGAAGGAACACCCAGAATTAACTTAACACAAGGAGTTTCTCGCCCCCTATCTCTCTCTCCAGGATACTGGCGTCTTGGTCTAGGAGCATATCAAAAGGCGGCCTGCCCAGCCCCCAAGGTGGCTGAGGTATTGTCTGTTTGCTAAAAAGTAAGTTAAGAATCCTGCTTCTCAAACTTTCTGGGTGTTAAAATGCAATCTTATCTTTAAGGTGGAATCTTTGCTGCCTTTTAATATGTTGTTTACAGCTGGGTCTGCATGCTAAATTAGTTGCCCGGTTTGCAAAACTCCCCCATCAGATCTGAAAGAGGAAAGACAGCACATAGGCCTGGGTCTTTTAGCATGCTGAAGTGAATCTTACAAATGATTAGCATAATAAAAACATGTGCTACTCTTCTTTATCTGGGGAACATTAACTGATCTTACTGACCAATGACCCTAGAGCTTAAGGTTTAACACAGAGTTTTGGTAGGGGGTTTCCTTGCATGTAGTTACATTGCTCTGACTGCAAATATTTTGCCTTGCTTTTTCCGGAGGCCCTCCCCCTACTCTGACTACACCCACAGTCCGTCTCACTTTGACCCTAAAACCTTCACTCATTGAGAATGGGGGGGGTGGTGCGGGCACAAAGTGCAGGGAGCCCTTGATATGGGAAACTCTTATTATTGGAACCCTTGTTATGGGAAACAGGAGAGAATATGACCCCGTCCTAGCAATGCAGGGGCCCTGCTGGCTTTGGTGATCATAAACCTGCACTGGCACTGATCTGCTCCCTCTGGGTTTTCTTCAGAACTTAGAAGCCAGGAAGGCATGTTGGTCTGTAGTGTCTGGGCTGGTCTTGCTAAGAGGTTGTAGCAGAAGGAAATGAAGGTTGTGTAACAGAGAGACCAGAAAAAAATTGTCATTCCCTGCCCTTCCACAGAATAAAATCGAGGCTAGGTTGGGCTTCCTATCAGAGACTACATTTCCCAGCATTACCCTCCTTTCACATTCGTTACATCTGAGAGGAGTCAAGTGACGTGTTCTCGCCTGTGGAATATTGATCAGGGATGACATGTGTCATTTCCAGCCCAAGATAGTTAAGAAGCAAATGTGCCTTCACCCTTTCTCCTTCCTCCAGCTTGAGGGCCCCTTGGAAACCACATGTTGGAGAATGGCAGAACAAAAAGGTAGAAGGACCCTGGTCCCTGAGTCATCACTGGGTGGAGAGACACCACTGATCAGAAACACCAATTTTTGTTTTTTGTGAGCAAAAAATTAACTATATTGTCTGAGGCAATATATATTTTGGGGATTTGTTTGTCATAGTATTTAGGATTACCCTTACTAATATGGGATTTAAGAAAACTGTTGGTTGGGAAGGTAAGCTAGTTCAAACATTGCGGAAAGCAACATGGAGGTTCCTCAAAAAACTAAAAATACAAATACCACTTGACCCGGGAATCCCACTCCTTGGAATTTACCCAAAGAGTACAACTTCTCAGATTCAAAAAGACATATGCACCCCTATGTTTATTGCAGCAATTTTTTTCAATAGCCAAGATATGGAAGCAACCTAAGTGTCCATCAGTAGATGAATGGATAAAGAAAAGGTGGTACATATACACAATGGAATACTATTCAGCCATAAGAAAGAAACAAATCCTGCCATTTGCAACAACATGGATGGAGCTGGAGGATATTATGCTCAGTGAAATAAGCCAGGCGGAGAAAAAGACAAGTGCCAAATGATTTCCCTCATCTGTGGAGTATAACAACGCAGCAAAACTGAAGGAACAAAATAGCAGCAGACTCAGAGGAGGGATGTGGGAGGGCGGGTGGGGAGGGAGGGAGAAGGGGATTGAGGGGTATTATGTTTAGTATACATGGTGTGGGGGATCACGGGGAAAACAGTGATGGACAGAGAAGGTGAACAGTGAATCTGTGGCATCTTACTACACTGATGGACAGTGACTGCATTGGGGTATGGGTGAGGACTTGATAATATGGGTAAATGTAGTGACCACATTGTTTTTTCATGTGAAACCTTCATAAAAGTGTATATCAATAATACCTTAATAAAAAATAATAATTAAAAAAAAGAGACTTCCGGGAAGATGGCGGCGTGAGCAGGGCGGCAGAAATCTCCTCCCAACACTATATTTATCTACAAAAACACAGCAAATACATCTATTCCTAAAAGAGAGACAAGAATATACAGGAAAGCGCACAGCGTGCAGCTACACCCGAGAGGACTCGGCACCCCAAGAGGCAGAGCAATAAAGGGCCCTGTGGAGCGGTGCTGCCACAGCTGCAGAATAGTGGGGCAATAGCGCCACCTACAGCATTCCCACAGAACCTACTCCCGGTGGGCATTTTTGGGGGGTTGTTTTTTGGTTTTTTTTCTTTTCTTTCTTTTTTTCTTTTTTCTTTCTTTCTTTCTTTCTTCTTTTTCTTTCTCTCTCTTTTTTTCTTTCCTTTTTAAAGTCTTAAAGAGCCCAGCTGACATACGTGGCAACTACCAGTGACCAATTCTATAGCCATGAAAAGACAGAGGAATATGGTTCAGACCAAAATCAACCAGACAACCCCAGAGAGAGAGCCTGAAGGGATGGAAATGCACAGTCTTCCTGAAAGAGAATTCAGAATAAAAGTCATAACCATGCTGATGGACCTACAGAGAAATGTGCAAGAGCTGAGTGAGGAAATGAGGGAAGTGAGGAAAGACAATGCAGAAATCAGACAAGCGATCAACGGGCTTAACAGCAGACTGGATGAGATGCAAGAGACTGTTAATGGAATAGAAATCAGAGAACAGGAATACAGAGAAGCTGAGGCAGGGAGAGATAAAAGGATTTCTAGGAATGAAAGAATATTAAGAGAATTGTGTGACCAATCCAAACGGAATAATATTCGTATTATAGGGGTACCAGAGGAAGAAGAGAGAGAAAAAGGGATAGAAAGTGTCTTTGAAGAAATAATTGCTGAAAACGTTCCCTCGCTGGGGAAGGAAATAGTCTCGCAGTCCACCGAAGCCCACAGATCTCCCAACACAAGGGACCCAAGGAAGACAACACCAAGACACATAATAATTAAGATGGCAAAGATCAAAGATAAAGACAGGATATTAAAGGCAGCTAGAGAGAGAAAAAAGATCACCTACAAAGGAAAACCCATCAGACTATCATCAGACTTCTCAACAGAAACCTTACAGGCCAGAAGAGAATGGCATGATATATTTAACGTTATGAAACAGAAGGGCCTCGAACCAAGAATATTGTATCCAGCACGATTATCATTTAAATATGATGGAGGGATTAAACAATTTCCAGACAAACGAAAGTTGAGAGAGTTTGCCTCTCATAAACCACCACTACAGGATATCTTAAATGGACTGCTCTAGATGGAAGCACACCTAAGGCTAAAAAGATGTCACCAGAGAAAATAAAATCATAGCAAAGAAAGCAGACCATCCAAATGCTAACTAAAGGCAAAGAATAAAACACCTAGTATATAAAGAATGGAGGAGGAGGAATAAGAAGGGAGAGAAATAAAGAAACATCAGACAGTGTTTACAATTACTTAACAAGAAAGTTAAGTTAGATTGTTAGATAGTAAAAAAGCAACCCTTGAACCCTTGGTAACCACGAATCTAAAGCTGGCAATGTCAATAAGTACATATCTATCAATAATCATCCTAAATGTAAATGGACTGAATGCACCAATCAAAAGACACAGAGTAACAGAATGGATAAAAAAGCAAGACCCATCTATATGCTGCCTACCAGAAACTCACCTCAAATCCAAAGATATACACAAACTAAAAGTAAAGGGATGGAAAAAGATATTTCATGCAAACAACAAAGAGAAAAAAGCAGGTGTTGCAGTACTTGTATCAGACAAAATAGACTTCAAAACGAAGAAAGTAGCAAGAGATAAAGCAGGACATTAAATAATGATAAAGGGGTCAGTCCAACAAGAAGATATAACTATTATAAATATATATGCACCCAACACAGGAGAGCCAGCATATGTGAGACAAATACTAACAGAATTAAAGGAGGAAATAGACAGCAACGCGTTCATCTTAGGAGACTTCAACACACCACTCACTCCAGAGGACAGATCAACCAGACACAAAATAAGTAAAGACACAGAGGCACTGAACAACACAGTAGAACAGATGGACCTAACAGACATCTACAGAACTCTACACCCAAAAGCAACAGGATACACATTCTTCTCAAGTGCACATGGAACATTTTCCAGAATAGACTACATACTAGGCCACAAAAAGAACCTCAGTAATTTCAAAAATATTGAAATCCTACCAACCAACTTCTCAGATCACCAAGGTATAAAACTAGAAATAAATTTTAGAAAGAAATCAAAAAGGCTCACAAATACATGGAGACTTAACAACACTCTCCTAATTAATCAATGGGTTAACGACCAAATCAAAACAGAAATCAAAGAATATATGGAGACTAATGACAACAACAACACAAAGCCACAACTTCTGTGGGACGCAGCAAAGGCAGTTCTAAGAGGAAAGTATATTGCAATCCAGGCCTATTTAAAGAAGGAAGAACATTCCCAAATGAATAGTCTAAAGACACAATTACTGAAATTGGAAAAAGAAGAACAAATGAGGCCCAAAGTCACCAGAAGGAGGGACATAATAAAAATTAGAGAAGAAATAAATAAAATTGAGAAGAATAAAACAATAGAAAAAATCAATAAAACCAAGAGCTGGTTCTTTGAAAAAATAAACAAAATAGATAAACCCCTAGCCAGACTCATCAAGAGAAAAAGAGAATCTACACACATAAACACAATCAGAAATGAGAAAGGAAAAATCACGACGGACCCCACAGAAATACAAAGAATCATAAGAGAATATTATGAGAATCTATATGCTAACAAGCTGGAAAACATAGAAGAAATGGACAACTTCTTAGAAAAATACAACCTTCCAAGACTGACCAAGCAAGAAACAGAAAAACTAAACAGACCAATCACCAGTGACGAAATCGAATTGGTAATCAAAAAACTACCCAAGAACAAAACCCCGGGCCTGATGGATTCACCTCTGAATTCTACCAGACATATAGAGAAGAAATAACACCGATTCTCCTTAAAGTTTTCCAAAAAATAGAAGAGGAGGGAATACTTCCAAACTCATTCTATGAAGCCAGCATCACTCTAATACCAAAACCGGGCAAAGACCTCACCAAAAAAGAAAATTACAGACCAATATCCCTGATGAACGTAGATGCAAAAATACTCAACAAAATATTAGCAAACCGAATTCAAAAATACATCAAGAGGATCATACACCATGATCAAGTGGGATTCATCCCAGGGATGCAAGGATGGTACAACATTCGAAAATCCATCAACATCATCCACCACATCAACAAAAAGAAGAGCAAAAACCACATGATCATCTCCATAGATGCTGAAAAAGCATTTGACAAAATTCAGCATCCATTCCTGATTAAAACTCTCAACAAAATGGGTATAGACGGCAAGTACCTCAACATCATAAAGGCTATATATGACAAACCCACAGCTAATATCATACTTAATGGCGAGACGCTGAAAGCTTTTCATCTAAGATCGGGAACAAGACAGGGATGCCCACTCTCTCCACTGGTATTCAACATAGTGCTGGAGGTCCTAGCCACAGCAATCAGACAAAACAAAGACATACAAGGCATCCAGATTGGTAAAGAAGAAGTCAAATTGTCACTATTTGCAGATGACATGATACTGTACATAAAAAACCCTAAAGACTCCATTCCAAAACTACTAGAACTAATATCAGAATTCAGCAAAGTTGCAGGATACAAAATTAACACACAGAAATCTGTTGCTTTCCTATACACTAATGATGAACTAACAGAAAGAGAAATCAGAAAAACAATTCATTCACAATTGCATCAAAAAGAATAAAATACCTAGGAATAAACCTAACGAAGGAAGTGAAAGACCTGTACTCTGAAAACTACAAGACACTCCTAAGAGAAATTAAAGAGGACACTAACAAATGGAAATGCATCCCATGCTCTTGGCTAGGAAGAATAAATATTGTCAAAATGGCTATACTACCTAAAGCAATCTACAGATTCAATGCAATCCTATCAAACTACCAACAGCTTTCTTCAATGAACTGGAACAAATAATTCTAAAATTCATATGGAACCACAAAAGACCCCGAATAGCCAAAGCAATCCTGAGAAGGAGGAATAAAACAGGGGGAATTACACTCCCTGACTTCAAGCTCTACTACAAAGCCACAGTAATCAAGACAATTTGGTGTTGGCACAAAAACAGACCCACAGACCAGTGGAACAGAATAGAAAATCCAAACATTAACCCAAACATATACAGTCAATTAATATTTGATAAAAGTGCCTTGGATATACAATGGGGAGATGACAGCCTCTTCAGCAGCTGGTGTTGGAAAAACTGGACAGCTACATGTAAGAGAATGAAACTGGACTACTGTCTAGCCCCATACACAAAGGTAAACTCAAGGTGGATCAAAGACCTGAATGTAAGTCATGAAACCATAAAACTCTTAGAAAAAAACATAGGCAAAAATCTCTTGGACATAAACATGAGCAACTTCTTCATGAACATATCTCCCCAGGCAAGGGAAATAAAGCAAAAATGAACAAGTGGGACTATATCAAGCTGAAAAGCTTCTGTACAGCAAAGGACACCATCAGTAGAACAAAAAGACATCCTACAGTATGGGAGAATATATTCATAAAAAATGTATCTGATAAAGGGTTGACATCCAAAATATATAAAGAACTCATGCACCTTAACAAACAGAAAGCAAATAATCCAATTAAGAAATGGGCAGAGGACATGAATAGACACTTCTCCAAAGAAGAAATTCAGATGGCCAACAGGCACATGAAAAGATGCTCCACATCGCTAATCATCAGAGAAATGCAGATTAAAACCACAATGAGATATCACCTCACACCAGTGAGGATGGCCAACATCAAAACACAAACAACAACAAATGTTGGCGAGGATGTGGAGAAAAGGGAACCCTCCTACACTGCTGGTGGGACTGCAAATTAGTTCAACCATTGTGGAAAGCAGTATGGAGGTTCCTCAAAAACTCAAAATAGAAATACCATTTGACCCAGGAATTCCACTCCTAGGAATTTACCCTGAGAATGCAGCAGCCCAATTTGAAAAGGACAGATGCACCCCTATGTTTATCACAGCACTATTTACAATAGCCAAGAAATGGAAGCAACCTAAGTGTCCATCAGTAGATGAATGCATAAAGAAGATGTTGTACATATACACAATGGAATATTATTCAGCCATAAGAAGAAAACAAATCCTACCATTTGCAACAACATGGATGGAGCTAGAGGGTATTATGCTCAGTGAAATAAGCCAAGCCGAAAAAGACAAGTATCAAATGATTTCACTCATATGTGGAATATAAGAACAAAGAAAAAAACTGAAGGAACAAAACAGCAGCAGACTCACAGAACCCAAGAACAGACTAATAGTTACCAAAGGGAAAGGGACTGGGAAGATGGGTGGGAAGGAAGGGATAAGAGGGAAAAAGGGGCATTACGATTAGCAGACATAATGTTGGGGGGGCACGGGGAGGGCAGTACAACTCAGAGAAGACAAGTAGTGACTCTATAGCATCTCACTACGCTGATAGACAGTGACTGTAATGGGGTTGGTGGGGGGTACCTGATGAAGGGGTAGTTTAATAACCATAATATTGCACATGTAATTGTAGATTAATGATAATAAAATAAATTATATTTAAAAAAAAAGAAAGAAAATTGTTGGTTATTCAGATAGATGAGTCTCATGGGACCAGGCTGAGGAAACGGTTGAGGCCTCTAGGGACAGAAGGTCTTTGTTGAAGTCCGAGAGTAGGAGTGGAAAAAGGACTGGAAATATCTAGAAAGCAGGAGTCAAGGCCCCTGGTGGAATTCAGGAGGCTAAGATTTGAGACTGTAGTTATCTCACTTGGTGTTCCCAATGAGGAACTTTAAGCAGGTCCAGAAATTGTGATGCTGGAGGTCAGGAATTGTGTTGTCTGATTAGCTCACTGGGATGCTGTCGTCTAAGATAAAGCAGGATGGGGGGTGGAGAGGAAGCCTCAGAGGGTTGGCTGTCATTGTCTCACAAGTGGGGCACCAAGGAGGAGTGCTTCAGTAAAAAGAATAGACTAACAAGACTGACATCAGTCAGTCCTGTTAGCGACCATGGCTGAATGCATCTGAGCAGGGCATTCCCTCACTGCTAAGGATTTACTCAGTAGGCCACATGAGATGCACACCTGAAAGCTGGTCTGTGAAAGGAACAACTGTAAATGCTGAGGCTAACTCCACCCAGAAACAGCCAGAGTGCTAGCTTAAGCTGGTAGAGCAGCTTGACACTCTCCAAAATGCTTATTTACAAATCTGTTTGAGCCTCATGGACATTGTAGGGAGACCTATATGAAGAGGGTGTCTCTGTGCCAAATAAGGTCACCATAGTGTTAAGTAAGATTGAGATCCTTCAGGAGGGAGAGAAGCCAGGGCCTACTGATCCTTCTTTTGCAGTTTTTATTATAAAATGATTTTTACAGACATTTTTAGACATTAACTGCCCATCACCTTAGGAAGATTAAGGCTTCAACATGCCATTGGCCGCAGGAATGATGGAGATGGCCTCCAAAGGCACATCCAACTAGGGATTCTTAGAAGAGTTTCTGAATGAATGGTGCCAAACAGGAATAGGAATAGGAGTGACAGAAAACTCATAATAATAATTGTGAAAATAAGAGAATTTATCTTTAAAAAAGAAAAGTCTAAGGTAGATATCAATGGTTGCTATGGCCCACCACAATTTCAGAGGATCAAGCCTCCTTCTCTTCTGTTTCTGTTCTCAATTGTGTAACCAATTACTTCAAAACTCAGTGGCTTAAGACACAAATAAACATTTATTATCTCACATTTTCTGTATGTCAGGAATTCGGGAGTGACTCAGCTGGGTGGTTCTGACTTGAGCTCTCTCATGAGGCTGCAGTCAGGATGTCAGACAGAGCTGTGGTCACTTGAAGGACTGCCTGGGACTGCAACACTGCCAACAAGTTGGTTCTGGCTATTGGCAGGAAGCCTCAGTTCCCCACCACCTGTGATCTTCCATAGGGTTGCTTGGGTGTGCTTACAACATGGCAGTTGACTTCCACTAGCCCAGAGTAAGTCATCCAAAAGAGAGGAAGGCAGAAGCTGCAATGTCTTTTATGATAAAGTCTCAGAAGTCACACTGTCAGTTCTGCCAATAACCTATCAGTTTCATAGGTCAGCTCTGTTTAATATGGGAGAGAACTAAACAAGAACACAAATACTAGAAGTTGAAAATCATTGCAGGCTATCTGGGAAGCTGGGCTGCCCCATCTGCCATACTCAAAATGTGACTTCATCCTCATGTTCCATAATGACTGCTCTAACCCCAGCTATCATAGAAGGTGCTAGCTAGCATGAAGAAGGAAGAAAGGAGAATGGTCATGCTTTTCCTCTTTAAGACTACTTTCTGGAAGTTGGATACACCAACCTATTTACATAGCTCATTGATCAGAACTCAGTAATATAGCTGAAAAGGAGGCTGGGAAATTTAGTACTTATTTTTGATGGCCATGTGCTCTGCTAGACCAGATATTGGTAGGCAACTGACAGTCTCTGCCACATCAGCAACATTTCTGTGTATATTTCAAAGGATTGGGGTGGGGAAGAGAAGCATAAAAAATATCACTACCAGGGTTACTGACCTGGCTAAGGACTTAGGACCCATCTTGTCTGGGAAATAACTGTGTGTGTGTGTGTGTGTGTGTGTGTGTGTGTGTGTGTGTGTGTGTTGCAAGGATGAGAGGAGGAGTACAGATTAATGCTTTCCTCTGTAATTAGTCAATCTCATTGTAAAGAGAAAATAGTCCTTCGAAGAACTCAGGAGACAAATGAGCATTATAAACAGATCTACTCCTAGGAGCCCAACCATGGGTAGTCTCAAGAATTAAGATGATCCAGAAAATGAGAAGATCATCACAGGAGGCATGGTGAGGGCAGCCTAATTCTAAACCCAGGCCTGTGGGTTTAAATAAATTTTGGCAGCCTGATTTACTGATCCAAATGCAGAAGCACAGATGGGCAACTTACCAGCTGTGTTTTTAAAAGATCATATGATTCCTGATCAATGAACCGAAGAGACCAGATGCACAAATGTTTAGAGCCGAGCTGCAGATTGGCCCAGAGACCTCTCAGAGACCAGAGCCAGGGCTTGAGCAGCCAGCTGGGTGCTGACTCAAGCTGGGGGTACGGAAGTAGGGAGGGTGGTGGCAGCATCAGAGTCTTGCTGAGCAGAAGCTGAGCCATCAGCCAGCCAGAGAATCCTACTGCTTTAGAAGTCCACAGAAAAGCTGCCCTGGCAGAAGGAGGGCAAGGATCTGACTTGGCCAAATGGCCAGTAACAGGGGGCACTGTCATCCCAGAGGAATGCAAAGTGTGCTGTAAGGAGTCTGAGCCTGCAGCACCCAAGGGAACAGTTGGTACTGCCAAAGCCCTTGTGGCAGGGCCTGGCTTCCTCCTCGTTGCCACAGCCTGCCTGGACAGTGGATCCTTATCTTGATGGTAGAAGAGGCGCACTGAAGACCCAGAGGTCCTTCCTTCATGGAAGGTAGCTAGGGGCATCTCATATGCCTTGCCTATGGTCCAAGCTGGAGTGGCCCCTGGCCACCTCCAGATGGGCTTGTTCAGGACACCTGGGCAGGCAGCATGCTCAGTCACTGGGGCCACAACTCATGCTCCTTATTGCACATGGTTGTCAATCATCACCACGTTGCTGCTGCTCATGGGTCCATTTCCAGAGCGGTGAGGAGCTCACCAAAGCTCCCAGCCTTTCCGCTCTGCTGTGGCCTGAGTCCCAAACTCACCAAGAACTTAGAGGACCTCTACAGACTTCTGGTTTGAGGACCCTTTCAAGAGACACACTTTCAAGTGCGGTTGACATCAGGCTACAACCTTGCGCAAAGCAGGAGGTCCCTGAAGGCTGAGGGTGGGCTGGTAAGGGATGGTGAGGAGGGGTAAAGTATCCTGAAATGGCCTGGAATTGACTCGGGAAATCTGGGGTTGTGCTTTGTGGCTCTGTTGCAGCAATGCTTAGTGAGCATCTGCTCAATGGGACAGACATTAGGTACCCCCAGGGACACAGAGCAGAGGAAGGCTCATATGACATCACCCTGGACACATAAAGAAGCAAAACAGCAGAGGGTGCCAATACAGTGATGGGTTAAGTACCAGATACAGAAATAACAGAGAAGGGGAGTGTGCTGGTAGAGTGAGTGGTAAAGGAAAGCTCCCCAGAAAAGGTGACACCTGCAGGAAAGAACAGCAATTCCTCAGCCAAAACAGGGGCCAAGTGAGAGGGAACAGGAGGCCCTGGAGCTCTAAGCCATGACACTGCCTGAGTGCCAGAGGAGAATTTCCTTGCCTGGTGTGTTTACAATACTCTGAAGTTACTGGGCCCTTTCAGGGTGCAGTGTGGCCTTTACCTCTTTCCACCAAGCAATTCAAAGGAGTCGGAGAGGAGAGAAGATGCTCTCTTTCTGCAGGGTTCATTGGGTTTTCTTTCATGTCTGAGCCCTTGGTACCTGGTCATGATAGTGGAGGTACAATTATTAGGGAGGAGAGAGCGGTTTTCTGATTTTGGAGAACATGCCCAAGGTCTAGTCCTTCTCCACATAGGTCCTCAAAGGACACCTGAGGCATGACTGTCCCCAGCAGCCTCTGATGGGGCAGGAGGCACGGCTAGGAGCTGCAGTGGGTAGGGCACTCTAACCTCCCCTCCCTGCTGTCAAACCCAGTCCCTTAAGGTGTCGGGTCTCTCTGGAACCCTTGGGACCCTTAGCGCAATGCCAAAGCACCCATCTTGCCTCTTGCAGGTATGAGAAGTGTCATCTGGCTCCTTCTGGCCCATCTGAGTCACTTTTTTGTGGTGTGCAAGCTTGCTTTTCCTCCAAGACCCAGGAAAATGTGATATGCAAATGAATCACGAGGTGAGCCAAAACCAAACAGCCGCTCTGGAGTTGTTCTATGAAAGCAGAAAGAACTGAAAGTCCCAAGAGGTCCAGTGGGTGCCACTTCCTCTCTGGATCACGGTGGCAAATGGGATAGAACCAGTCATTCTGGGATGTCACCCTACCTCCAGCTGCAGGCAGACCAAGGCCCCTAGGCACAGAGCTGCCTACGCCCAGCAAGGCTGTGGGAAGATTTGTGAGGCAGGTGGCAGGGGACCCCTGGGCCCTGGCCTCAGTGCTGGTGTCCTGGCCAGCCCAGCTTAGTCATCCAGGAGCCCCTTTCCCCTCACTGCTGTTCTTCTCCCTGGAATGTGCAAATAGCCTCCTGGCAGTCTGGCCTGTCTCTCATCTTTGCCAGTTCCAACCCCAAGGCCTAGGTCTGGTCACATCCCTCTGGCTCAGAAACCCTTAATTACAGACTCCTCGGTCTGGCATTCAAGGCTCTACCCACTACAGTACTAACTCACCTCTCACCAGTTTTCCATATACTCCTCCAGTTAAGTGTGTGCCCATCTTTTTTATCCTCTGCCCATAAATCTCTCCCATCTTTGGGCCCTGGACCTTACCTTTTGCTGGTCCAGATGTCCTCTTGTCACTGCCGCCTTCCTGACCAGGTCTTGCTCCCATGGTGTCTCACCTATCAAGTGTTCCTTGTCACCCTCTGCCCTCTGAACATGGCCTAAGGGATGGAGCTTTAATTACAGGAGGGATACATGCTTTTAAAACATTCCCACATACAGAAGCATCCACAGTAAAATGAGTATGTGTCAGCCCAACTCTCCTTTCCCTAGAACTCACCCCAATGACTAGTCAGGCATGCACCTGGGCACCCATTTGCCCTTTCCTGCTGGGTATGGGGAACTTCCAGAACCACTTGACATGCTGGCAACAGGTGGGGCTGTGGACAAGCAGAGTTGGTGGGAGGTTTCAGAGAGTGAGACTTGGGTTGAGTTTGACAGAAAATCCTCAAGGTCAGTCTGTGGGACCGCTTGTTTCTTTCAAAGAACAGAGACCAAGCCAGGCATTTCCAGTTCATAAGGGAATATTCATTCTATTCACCCCAGAGCCAGATACTCGAGTTCAAAAGGCAACCAGCCTCTGGAGAATCCTGGCGGCCTAGCACAACCCCCAATACAAGCCCAGGCTGAGCTGAACGGAAGCCTGGAAGCCTTAAGGCGTGGTGGTCACTCAGTCAGATGGAGAGAGGCCAATTTTGAACCCTGGCCTTTCCTTCTCCGACTGGGCCCTTGCCTCCCCTGGTAGCCTACTATCAGCCTGGAGCTCTTGCCCACTGTGTGCACACAGTGATTCTCCTTACAGCATGGCTCAACAGAAGAGCCCACCCTAGGGACTAAATGGACTCGCGCTCCGTAGAATAGGGACTGGGAGAAGAAGCAGTGCTGTGCTGGCATTTCCTTCTCCAACAACCCCAGCCTGCGGCAGTGGGCAGATGTGCTCTCCAAATAACCCAAGGGACCACATCTCTCCCCTACACTCCAATTCAAATAAATATTTAAATAAGGTGAAGGGACTGAGTTGCACTAAGTTGGGAATACCTAACTCCAGCTTGGGAATATAGCGGAAGGCTCCAAGTTATTGGCATCTACACTGACACTTGAAAAATACGCAGGAGATGGTCAGATGAAGGTGAGAACAGCATTCCTTGCTGAGCAGGCACTGTGGACAAGGCCTGACAGTGATAAGGAACATGAGTTTGGAGAAACTGAAAATTCACTGCAGCTGAGCCTCATATATGAGGGAGATTTATGGCAGTGTTGTTGGAGAGGCCAGCTGTCTGGGTGTGCAAACCCCAGGGCTTTGTCCTGATGGCCAAGAGGAGTCAAGGAAAGATTTTAAGAAGAGGAATGACATTTTAGACAGGTGACTGGCTGCCACATAGACCATGAGCCGATGGTGATAAGTTGGGAGGAAGTGAACGCCTTTGGCTGAGCAATGATGGCAGCCTGTGCTGGGGCAGACACAGTGAAATACGAGAAGAGGTAGAATTCAGCATAGCACGGGGAGGTGAGGAGCAGGGAGGAGACCCTGGCTTAGGTGTGGAGGATATAGATCTCAGACGGACGGTTGCATTTAGCAAATGGTTGTTAACTGGATTAAGGCACAGGGAGCTGGGGGTAAGAAATCAAGTCCAGCAACACGTGATGAGTCCCTGTCAGGCCATTAGCCTGCTGACATCCGTGCAGACATGACTGATCACCCAAATCTTGATTCGGGCATGTCACTTCCACACAGAGTCTGCTAAATACCATCATCCTGAAGCAGATGCCCCAGGTACGTAGCTGACCGTTTGCAGCCGGCCCACTGCTCACCTGACCTGTAAGCCAGATATCCCCAGTCAGTCAGCAATGCTCAGAAACTTTGCTTATTGAATATAGAACAGAAATAGTTCATGACCAACCTCACTTTTCCCCTTTCCCCAACCTAGAGAGCTTAGACTCTGTGCTGGAATAATTTCTCTGTTTGGCAGTCAGACTTCTCTACTCAGCTCTCAATCTTTGGTCTCTAAGTCTTAACCCAAGCCAGAGGCTCTCACCAGCCACAGGGGCCTGAAGGGGTTTCAACAAGGTTGGACACACCCTACATGTTCTTCACACAATTCGATATTCTGCATACTGTTTGTCTCTGACTCACCCTGGAAACCTGAGAGGTGCGTGAAATGGCTCAGTAGGGGCTGGGGTGTTGCCTGAGGCCCAGGAAGCCTGAGGGTGTTGGGCTGTGGTGTATGGTGGAAGACTATAGGTAGGAATCCCAAACCCTTGGTTCTGGTCTTCAGTCTGCAGATGACCTTTCCTCTCTGGGCCATCCCCACTCCAGCTCCCAGGCCTTTGCACATGCTGTTCCCTTTCCTGGAATACTCTTCCCTTTCTTCTTTGTCTGTTTGGCTCATCGGTCAGGTCTCTGCTTTCTCAGGGAAAACCTCACTGGCTTCTTGGTCCATGTCAGATTCCTTAGTTAAATATTCCCATAGACTCATGTTCCATTACTTCTTTCCTTTCATTAGGGGTTTTTGTTTGTGTGCTACCATCTGCCTCCTCCATCAGACTGTGCTTTCCATGAGAGAGAGGCTCTGTTGTCTTACTGCTGTACTCACTTATTGTACCTACTCACTGCCAGCCCCTGGCAAAGGGCCTGTCCAGGGATAGGTACTGAAGGAATGAATGAACAGATGGACGGATTTCACTTGGTAAAACAAAGGGCTCAATTGGATGAGATCCCTACCAGCATTGATTTAATTTTCTAGGCCCCTGTCATTACATCTCTGAAGAAAGAAGAATGTTCTTTGCTTGCTGCTTTACTTCTATATCTAAAATGACTCCAGTCAGCCTGATAAAGTTTGGGATGCATTTAAAACAACTTGGATAAAGTCTCCATTTGGCTCAAGAACTTTTTCTGATACCTGGTCACATATATGTGAACCTTGAGATATAAATTCAGGCTTTGCTAGAAACCCCCAGCCCCTCTGTCAGAGCTGGTCTTAGACAACTTCAGGGCAGGATGAGTTTCCAGAAGCCCCAGATGTGCCTCCTAGAGTTAGGACAGTAAAGGCTTTTTTGTGAATGGCCAAGCAGGGAAGATGAATAAGTGTCATAGCTCAGAACTGGAGCCCATGAGGGTCCCAGAGCTTTCTGCTCATCTGTCCATCTGTCTGTCTTCAGAGATGGACTGAGTACAGGAGTTTTAATCAGGCAGAGCCAGAGGTCATCTACCAAGAGTCTAGGCTATGTGACAAGACTGCCTGTGCCCACCTTTGTTTTTGCTGTTGCCTGTAGACTTCACTGACTGAGATCTAGATCTGTTTATAAGATGCACCAGGATAAGACTATGTCTATAATCTTCATCAAGAGATTCTGGAAAGTCATTCTCTCCCTGAGGGCTTGGAAATGCCCATTCCTATTCTCCCCAGTCTTGAGGAAACATGCTCCTCCTGGAAGGGATAGCTGGACTGGATGACCTGTCCAGAGGTTGGAGTGAGACAGACCCCAGCCACATCAAAAGTAGTATTAATGCTCCTAAGAGCCAGGATAAGGATTACCAGGTCCTAACAAATCAGCAAGGGACATGGGAGAGCTGAAAAAACTAAATGAGGGAAAGGAAGAAGCATTTGATTCTGGAGGAGCTTTCTGAGTGATTTAGGAATACAATGGCCATTATATAGATGAGTGAAATCCTTTCTGTGGGGACTTGCCTCTGAAGGAGGCCTAGGAAGAGCCAAAGCCTTCAAAATTCTGAAGAAGGATTGCTCCTTGCCCCCACTCTTTGATGTGCCAAGTCTGTGCCTTCCCCTTCTGCTCAGACCACCATTCATCCTTACTGCACTGCTGGTTTCTGGTCACTTGGGGCACCCTACCTGGCACAGGCCCTCCTTAAAGTCACAAGGGTGGATACAATAACTATCAAAATCCCAACATTTTTTTCAGATATAGAAAAGCCCATCCTAAAATTCCTATGGAATATCAAGGGCCACTAAATAACCAAAACAATTCTGAAAAAGAAAATGTTGAAGATCTCATACCCCCTGACTTCAAAACTTTGCTCAAAGCTACACTGGATAAAGACAGACATTTAGACAAATACAATAAAATAGAGACCCTAGAAATAAATCTCACATATATGGTCAAATGATTTTTGACAAGGGTGACAAGAAAATTCAATGAGGAAAGGACTGTCCTTTTAACAAACAATATTGGGATAACTGGATATCTGCATGCAAAAGAATGAAGTTGGATCCTTACCTTACACCATAAACAAATATTAACTCAAAATGGATCAAAGACTTAAATGTAAGAGTTAAACTGTAAAACTCTTAGAAGAAAACATAAGGGAAAATCTTCTTGACATTGGATTTGGTGATGATTTATTGGATATGATACCAAAAACGCATGCAACAAAAGAAGAAATAGATAAATTAAGCTTCATCAAAATTAAAAACTTCTGTACATCAAAAGACAATACAACTGAGTGAAAAGGAAACCCACAGAATCAGATAAAATCATATATTTGATAAGGGGTTAGTATCCAGAATATACAAAGAACTCCTACAACTCAACAAAAAACGGATTTTTAAATGGGCAGATTTGAATAGACATTTTCCAAAAAAGATATATAAGTGGCCAATAAGCATGTGAAAAGGTGCTCAACATCAATAATTATTAGGGAAATAAAAATCATTATGAGATACCACTTCATACCCATTTGAATGATTATTATTAAAAAACAAAAAATAAAAATAATGGAAAATAACACATGTTGGCAAGGATATGGAAAACTAGAACTCCTTTTTATTGCCAGTGAGAATGTAAAATGGTGCACCACTGTGGAAAGCGTTTTGACAGTTACTAAAAAATGTAAACATGAGGGTACTACACTATCTGACTTTATGCTACAAAGCAACAATAATCAAAACAGTGTGGTACTGGCACAAGAGCAGGCCCCTAGAATTAATATATGAAAAAGGAGCCATGAATATAAATGAGGACAAGATGGTCTCTTCAATCAATGGTGTTGGGAAAAATAGCTACAAGCCAGAGAATGAAGCTGGATTACTATTACTGTCTAATTCCATACATAAAAATAAACTGGAAATGAATCAAAGACCTAAATATAAGACATGAAACCATAAAACTCTTAGAAGAAAACATAAGCAAAAATCTCTTGAACATAAGCATGAGCAATTTTTTTTCTGGACACATCTTCCTAGGCAAGGATAACAAAATAAAAAATGAACAAGTGGGACTACATCAAACTAAAACTCTTCTGTACAACAAAGGACACCATCAACAGAACAAAAAGGCAATCTGTGGTATAGGAGAATATATTTGTAAATGGTTTATCCAATAAGGAGTTAACATCCAAAATATATAAAGTACTCATACACCTCAACATCAAAAAAATAAATAACCCAATTAATAAATAGGCAGTGAACCTGAGCAAACATTTTTCCTAAGAAGAAATACAGATCACCAATAGGCACATGAAAAGATGCTCCACATTGTTAATCATCAGGGAAATGCAAATTAAAACCACAGTGAGATATCACCTCACACCAGTTACAATGGCCACTATCCAAAAGACAAGATATAACACGGGTTCGCAAGGATTTGGAGAAAAGGGAATCTTCCTACACTGTCAGTGGGAATGTAAATGAGTACAGCCACTGTGGAAAGCAGTATAGAGGTTGCTCAAAAAACTAAAAATAGAAATGCCATTTGACCTAGTAATTCTACTTCTAGGAATTTACCTGAAGAAAACAAAATCTCTGATTTGAAAAGATTTATGCACCCCTGTTTACTGCTGCATTATTTACAATAGCCAAGATATGGAAGCAACCTGTGTCCATCAATAGATGAATAGATAAAGAAGATGTGGTACATATATACAATGGAATATCATTCAGTCATTAAAAAGAAAGAAATCCTGCCATTTGTGACAACATGGATAGACTTAGAGGTTATCATGCTCAGTAAAATAAGCCAGGTGGAGAAGGACAAATACCATATGATTTCACTTATTTGGTGAATCTGAAAACAAAACCAAACAAAATGAACAAACTAACAGTAGACTCATAGACACTGAGAAGTTACTGGTGGTTACCATGGCAGAGGGGTTATAGAGGGTGGGGTGAGTGAGGGAGACAAAAATCTCAATCATAATATAAGTTGGTAACAGGGATGGAAGAACAGCATGGAGAATATAGTCAATGGTTCTGCAACATCTATGTTGACAGATAGTAATTGCACTAGTTGGGGTGAAGATTTAATAATGTGTGTAACTACTGAACCACTGTGTTGTATACTTGAAACCAATGTAATATTGTGTATCAACTATACTTCAGTATAAAGTATACTTAAAAATGTAAAAATAGATGGGCTTAAAGATGGTGGCGTGAGAAGTCAGACAGAAACCTCCTCCCAAAACCACATATAATATGAAAATACAGCAAATACAACTAATCCTGAAAGAGCAACAGGAAAGAGGGCTGTGGCAGACTGCCTACACCTGGGGAAAAGATCAGAACTCATGGAAAAGGGTAAAGTACCAAAGCCACAACCCAGCAGAACCCAAGCCCTTCCCCACCCCAGCTCACTGGCAGGAGGAAAAGAAACTGAGTGGGGAGGGGGTAGAGACCTAGGACTGCTGAACACCCAGCCCTGGAGATCTGCACTGGGAGCACGAACCTATATTACATGGTGCTCTGGAGATAACTAGGGATGGAAAGCTAAGACAGGCAGAATACTCAGAGAGATTGAGATTACAGCCGTTTGTGGAGAACAGGTACCTGCAACCAGCTGCTCTGGGACAAAAAGAAAGGAGGGCACTTTGAAAGACTTCCCAACAGTAAGAAGGCTGCTAAAGGGGCAAGGTTTGGACAGAGCTTGCTGCTCAGAAGAAAGGACAGGTGGACAAAATTGTTCCAGTGCACTCAGCCCAGCAGGTTGGGAACTATCAGGAGCTTCAAGTGCTCCATCCAGCTGGCTAGCAACACAGCTCCGAAGCCCCCCACCGCAATATGCAGTCTGCCACTCCTTTCTCCCAGCTGGCACCACCTCCCAAAATGGCTGCCCCTACCATTGCGGCAGGCCATCCAGAGGGCAGCCCTGTCTACAGTAGCTACAAGGGCATAGCATAGAGGCTCCTCCCTGTGCACTCAGCCCACTGGCTCTGGCAGTGGAGTCAGTCACTGCAGCTGGGAAGCAGGAAAGAGCTCTTTCCTCCCAGCAGGCACCAGCTGCTCACCTGTGACCCCCACCATCGCTCCAGGGGCTGAGAAGCTCCACAAAGTAGAGCTTCTAGGCAATAGAGGGCGCTGCCTACACCAAGTTATTTTTACAAATATGAAATGTCAAAAGAACCTAGTACAAACCAAAATTCCACAAACAACAGAAAGAGGACCAAGTGAAACTGAAACCACCAATCTTCTCAAGATTTCAAAGTAAAAATCATAAACATGCTCACGGAGGTACAGAAAAAATTTCAAGACCTCAGGGAGGAATTCAAGAAAGAGATAGAAACTTTGAAAAATATGGTATCTGAAATGAAACATACAATGGAGGAATTTAAAAGCAGATTATGTGAAATAGAGGGGATTGTAAATGAAATAGAAATTAAGAGAACAGGAATACAAAGAAGCTGAGACACACAGAGAAAAAAAGGATATATAAGAATGAAAGAATATTAAGAGAACTGTGTGACCAATCCCAACGGAACAATATTCACATTATAGGGGTACCAGAAGAAGAAGAGAGAAAAAGGGATAGTAAATGTTTTTGAGGAGGTAATTGCTGAAAACTTCCCCAACCTGAATGCACCAATCAAAAGACATAGAGTTACAGAATGGATAAAAAAACAAGATCCATCTATATGCTGCCTACAAGAGACTCACTTCAAACCCAAAGACGAACACAGACAGACTTAAAGTGAAGGGATGGAAAAAGATATTTCACGCAACTAATAGGGAGAAAAAAGCCGGAGTTGCAGTACTTTTATCAGACAAAATAGACTTCAAAACAAAGAAAGTCACAAGAGACAAAGAAGGACATTACATAATGATAAAAGGGTCAGTCCAACAAGAGGATATAACTATTATAAATATATGTGCACCCAATACAGGATCACCTACATATGTGAAACAAATACAAACAGAATTAAAGGGGGAAATAGAATGCAATGCATTCATTTTAGGAGACTTCAACACACCACTCACTCCAAAGGACAGATCAGCCAGATAGAAAATGAATAAAGAGACAGAGGCACTGAACAACATATTAGAACATATGGACCTAATGGACATCTACAGAACACTCCAACCAAAAGCAACAGGATACACATTCTTCTCAAGTGCACATGGAACATTTTCAAGAATAGATCATATATTAGGCCACCAAAAGAGCCTCAGTAAGTTCAGAAGGATTGAAGTTGTACCGACCAGCTTCTCAGACCACAAAGGTATGAAACTAGAAGTAAATTATGCAAACAAAACAAAAAGCCCACAAACACATGGAGACTTAACAATATGCTCCTAAATAATCAATGGATCAATGACCAAATAAAAACAGAGATCAAGCAGTACATGGAAACAAATGAAAACAACAACTAAATGCTCCAAAATCTGTGGGACACAGAAAAGGCCATGCAAAGAGGTAACTATACTGCAGTACAGGCTAACCTCAAGAAAGAACACTCCCAAATGAACATTCTAAACTCACAATTAATGAAACTAGAAAAAGAACAAAGGAGGCCCAAAGTCAGTAGAAGGAGGGATATAATAAAGTTCAGAGAAGAAATAAATAAAATCAAGAAGAATAAAACAGTAGAAAGAATCAATGAACCAGAAGCTGGTTCTTTGAGAAAATAAACAAAATAGATAAACCCTTAGCCAGACTTACCAAGAAAAAAAGAGAGAGTCTACACACATAAACAGAAACAGAAATGAGAAAGGAAAAATCACTACAGACACCACAGAAATACAAAGAATTATTAGAGAATGCTATGAAAAATTATTTGCTAATAAACTAGATAACATAGAAGAAATGGAAAACTTTCTAGAAAAATACAACCTTCCAAGACTGACCCAGGAAGAAACAGAATATATGAAAAGACCAATTACCAGCAATGAAACTGAATTGGTAATCAAAAAATTACCTAAGAACAAAACCCTGGGCTAGATGGATCCACCACTGAATTTTATCCAACATTTTGTGAAGACCCAATACCCATCCTCCTTAAAGTTTTCCAAGAAGCAGAAGAGGAGGGAATACTCCCAAACTCATTCTATGAGGCTAGTATTACTCTAATACCAAAAACAGGCAAAGACACCACACAAAAAGGAAAATTACAGACCAATATCCCTGATGAGCATAGATGCAAAAATCCTCAACAAAATTAACGCCAAATTAAAGGTACATCAAAAAGATCATCCACCATGACCAAGTGGGATTTATTCCAGGGATACAAGGATGGTACAGTATTAAAAAATCCACAAACATCATAAACCACATCCACAAAAAGAAGGACAATAACCACACGATCATCTCCATAGATGCTGAAAAAGCATTTGACAAAATTCAACATCCATTCATGATAAAAACTCTCAACAAGAAAAGGGCAAGTACCTCAACATAATAAAGGCCATATCTGACAAACCCACAGCCAACATACTTAACAGCAAAAAGCTCAAAGCTTTTCTTTTAAGAATGGGAACAAGACAAGGATGCCCACTCTCCCTACTTTTTTTAAATTAAGGTATCATTGACATACAATCACATGAGCAACATTATGGTTACTACATTCCCCCCTATTATCAAGTCCCCACCACATACCCCATTGCAGTCACTGTCCATCAGCGTAGTAAGATGTTACAGAGTCACTACTTGTCTTCTCTGTGCTATACTTCCTTCCCCGTGCCCGCCCCCTACATTATTTGTGCTGATCATAATACTCCTTAATCCCCTTTGGTAACTGTTAGTCCATTCTTGGGTTCGGTGAGTCAGCTGCTGTTTTGTTCCTTCAGTTTTTGCTTTGTTCTTATACTCCACAGATGAGTGAAATCATTTGATACTTGTCTTTCTCCACCTGGCTTATTTCACTGAGCATAATACCCTCTAGCTCCATCCATGTTGTTGCAAACGGTAGGATTTGTTTTCTTCTTGTGGCTGAATAATATGTACCACCTCTTCTTTATCCATTCATCTACTGATGGACACTTAGGTTGCTTCCATTTCTTGGCTATTGTAAATAGTGCTACAATAAAGATAGGGATGCATATGTCTTTTTCAAACTGTGCTGCTGCATTCTTAGGGTAGATTCCTAGCAGTGGAATTCCTGGGTCAAATGGTATTTCTATTTTGCGTTTTCTGAGGAACATCCATACTGCTTTCCACAAAGATTGAAATAGTTTACATTCCCACCAGCATTGTAGGAGGGTTCCCCTTTCTCCACATCCTCGCCAGCATTTGTTGTTTGTCTATTGGATGTCGGCCATCCTAACTGGTGTGAGGTGATATCTCATTGTGGTTTAATTTGCATTTCTCTGATGATTAGCGATGTGGAGCATCTTTTCAGGTGCCTGTTAGCCATCTGAATTTCTTCTTTGCAGAAGTGTCTGTTCAGATCCTCTGCTCATTTTTTAATCGGGTTATTTGCTTTTTGGTTGTTGAGGTGCGTGAATTCTTTATATATTTTGGATGTCAACCACTTATCAGATATGTCATTTATGAATACATTTTCCCATAGTATAAGATGCCTTTTTATTCTACTGATGGTGTCCTTTGCTGTGTATAAGCTTTTTAGTTTGATATAGTCCCACTTGTTCATTTTTGCTTTTGTTTCCCTTGCCCAGGGAGATATGTTCATGAAAAAGTTGCTCATGTTTATGTCCAAGAGATTTTTGCCTATGTTTTCTAAGAGTTTTATGGTTTCATGACTTACATTCAGGTCTTTGATCCATTTCAAGTTTACTTTTCTGTATGCAGTTAGACAATAATCCAGTTTCATTCTCTTACATCAAGCTGTCCAGTTATGCCAACACCAGTTGTTAAAAGAGGCTGTCATTTCCCCATTGTATATCCATGGCTCCTTTATCATATATTAATTGACCATATATGCTTGGGTTAATATCTGGACTCTCTATTCTGTTCCATTGGTCCATGGGTCTGTTCTTGTGCCAGTACCAAATTGTCTTGATTACTGTGGCTTTGTAGTAGAGCTTGAAGTTGAGGAGCATAATCCCCCCAGCTTTATTCTTCCTTCTCAGGATTTCTTTTGCTATTCGGGGTCTTTTGTGGTTCCATATGAATTTTGGAACTATTTGTTCCAGTTCGATGAAGAATGCTGTTGATATTTTGATGGGGATTGCATTGAGTCTGTAGATTGCTTTAGGCAGGATGCCCATTTTGACAATATTAATTCTTCCTACCCAAGAGCATGGGATGAATTTCCATTTATTAATGTCCTCTTTAATTTCTCTCAAGAGTGTCTTGTAGTTTTCAAGGTATTAAGTATTTCACTTGGTTAGGTTTATTCCTAGGTATTTTATTCTTTTTGATGCATTTTTGAATGAAATTGTTTTCCTGATTTCTCTTTCTGCTAGTTCATTGTTAGTGTATAGGAATGCAACATGTTTCTGTGTATTAATTTTGTATCTGGCAACTTTGCTGAATTCAGATATTAGATCTAGTAATTTTGAAGTGGATTCACTCTTACCACTTTTATTCAGCACAGACTGGAGATCCTAGCCATGGCAATCAGACAACACAAAGAAATAAAAGATTAGTAAGGAAGATGTTAAACTGTCACTGTTTGCAGATGGCATGATATTGTACATAAAAATCCCTAAGTAATCTACCCCAAAACTAGTGGAAGGTGGGTGGGGAGTGAGGGAGAAGGGGATAGATGAGTATTGTGATTGGCACACATGATGTGGTGGGGGAGTCACGGGGAAAACAGTGTAGCACAGAGTAGATAAGTAGTGACTCTGTGGCATCTTACTACACTGATGGACAGTGACTGCAGTGGGGTATGGGGCTACTTGATAATATGGGTGAATGTAGTAACCACAATGTTCTTCATATAAAACCTTAAT
The DNA here is from genome assembly GCA_032199065.1 of Smutsia gigantea. Lineage (NCBI taxonomy): Eukaryota > Metazoa > Chordata > Mammalia > Pholidota > Manidae > Smutsia > Smutsia gigantea. Next base: position 1,695 of record JAVSCE010008227.1, on the reverse strand, counting down.
AAAAAATAAAATAAAATAAAAAGTAAACATGGGCAAAACACTTCGTGCAGTGGCTGGCACCCAATAAATTCTGTGTTTGCTTATGTGTGATCTTAAATTTGAGCAAAAAAAAAAAAGTAAACATAGAATTGCCATATGATCCAGTGTTCCACTTCGGGGTATACACCTCAAAGAATCAAAACCAGGTACTTGAACAATGTTTGTATAATCATGTTCATAGCAGCATTATTCACAATAGCCAAAAAGTGGTAACACCTTGAATGTCCACCAATGGATGAATAAATAAGCAAAATGAGGTATATCTACAATAGAATATTATTTAACCTTAGAAAAGGAAGGAAATTCTAACATATGCTACAATATGGGTCAACTGAGAAGACATTATGCTAGCTGAAATAAGCCAGATACAAAAAAGCAAATACTGTCTGATTCCACTTGTATGAGGTGCCTAGAGCAGTCACATTCATAGAGACAGAAAGTAGGAGGGTGGTTGTGGGCTTGGGGGAGGGAGGAATGGGAAGTTAATTGTTTAATGGTACAGAGTTTACCGTTGAAATGATGAAAAAGTTATGGGGATGGATGGTGGTGATGGTTGTACAACAGTGTGGGTGTACTGAATGCCACTAACCTGTACATTTAAGAGTAGGATGGTAAGTTTTATGATATATATACCTATATATATATACATATATTTTACCACAATAAAAAAGAAAAAGTTGCATTGGGGTGAGGCCTTTAAATCTATTACATTTCCTCCTCTGGGGGCTTACTCAAGGCCCTGGGAGATCATGGGGGGGCTGAGGTGCAGAGAAAGGAGGCTGTCCGGTCTGGTCCTCACCGCCAGCCTCCCCTTATTTCTACCTTTCTTACTACTGCCCATCCTTCAAAGTCCACCTCTGGTCTTTTCCCACTTCCTCTGGTAGGGCCTCCAGCCCTCACTGCTCTTCCCCAGAGCAGCACTGAGTGTCCACTCCTTCCTGCTCTCCTTGTCCTGAGTGCTTTCCTCGGAGGACTGAAGCCTCTATGGGGCTGGGTCAGCTTCTCTACCCCCTGGGCTGGGGAGGCCTACAGTAGTGGCTCAGGGTCTTTGTCAACAAAGCAAGGCTCTTGATATCCACCTCTCAAGGTTGTTTTGAACATCCAAGATGAAAAATATACAACTCTCAAGCACAGTGAAATGCTCAGTATGTTATTCCTGTTATGATTATTCTTCATACTGACCTGGAATGCTTCCCCTGGGTCCACTGACCAGTTACTCCTCATTCCCTGAGCCTGAGCTCCTCTCCTACTTCCTCCACAACTCCTCCTTGTTCACTTCAAGCCCCACTGACCCCCTATGGGACATCTTGGAATTTAAGAAAAGTCTGATCTCGTAGGATTTTCATGAAGCTTAAATGACTTAATCCATGTAAAATTCTTGTAACAGTGCCAAGTACATAAAATGTGCTCAGTAAAATTCAGCAGCGATGACAACGATGATGGGTTGTGGTCATGTTACATGTCTTTTCAATGTGTGTTTCCTTGATGGCGACTGTCATTCTAAGTAGGTAACCTTAAGGATAAAGAAATATGACAGTAAGTAATAGATGTTGGAAAGATGGATTCAGGCTCAGCAGGGATTCTCAAAGGGCTGTGGTCAAGGTAGCAGGAGATGGAGCTGGAGCCAGATACTGCAGGACCTTTATCCAAGAGGAT
>JAVSCE010008225.1:0-49888 GCA_032199065.1 Smutsia gigantea | reverse complement strand
GAAGAGAGGCAGCCCTCCAAGGACAAGTTGGTGAGGAGCCAGACGAAGAGCATGGTTTAGGATAGATGGGGAGCTCAGCTGAGTCCCGAGAGCCTGGGTGAGTGAGCATAGCTGGCCTTGGCTGCAGAAGCATGGGCAGCATTGACAGAGTGCTTTGGTTAAGTTTCTCAACTAGGGTGGGCTGGACAGGGCCGGAGAAAAGGGAGGCAGGGCACCTGCTCGCTTCAGCCTGGAACCGCCTCCATGTTGTATCAGACGTGGCCAAAAGGAGACCAAGGAGCATGACAGCTAAACGCAGCACTGATTCCTGGATGAGATCCCAGAACAGAAAAAGGGCATTAGTGGGAAAACTGGTGAAATCGGAAGTAAGTCTGGAGTTTAGTCAATAGCGCTGTACCAATGTTAATTTCTTAGTTGCGGTAAATGCTCTGTGATTATGAAGATCGGCATTAGAGGGAACTGGCTGTAGGGTATATGGGTGCTGTCTGTACTATCTTTACAAGTCTCCTGTAAATCTAAAATTATTTCAAAATAAAAAAGGGAGAGAGGCCAAAGCAGGCGATGAAATAGCATGGAAAGTATGACCTCAGTTTTATCAACGCAGTGCATCCGTATGTGTCACATGTGTGCACAGCTGAGTCATGTCTACATGTGCCACCAAAGATCTACAAGGATGTACACTGAGGCTTTAGGGTTCAGGTGATCGCTGCTTTTTCATTTATGCCTTTGTATACTACCTGTTTTTTGTTTTACAAAGAGTGAAAATTTGTTATAACTTTTATAACTACAAAAAAAGTCTTTTTAATCCTTAAAATTTGGAAAATAAAATAGAATGCTCCCCTAGCCCTGTACCTTCCTTTGCCTGCTCCAGTCTCCCTGGTGAATCAACACCTCGTCAAGTCAGTGAGTTGTTCTCCAAAATAATGGAGCTATGGGGATCGTCAGTGGAACCTGGGGTTAGCGAAGAGAAGCCTCAACACCACCCGCACCCAGCCTGACTTACACCACCCCCACACCCTCCCCAGAGCAAGAACAGAGGCAGGCACACGCAGGTGCTCGGAACTCAGTGTTCTTGTCTTTATTTGGAGACCGGGAGACAGGTTACAGTCTAATTCGGAGGAACTGAAGTGACCCAGTGGGAGCAACGGTGCCTGGACACTCTCCTGCTCAGGCTCTGGGCTAACCTTTCCTGGGCTTGTCCAGTGTGCGTGGGCCTGGGAGCCTGTGTTCTCATAGCCTCCTGTCCCTGTCTGGCCGTAGGCATCTCCGGGAAGAGCCAGATCCTTTTCGCTCTCGTCTTCACCACCAGGTACTTGGATCTGTTCACCAACTTCATCTCCATCTACAACACAGTGATGAAGGTGAGGAGGATGGGTGGCCACGGTGGTGGGGTCTGCTGAGCCCCCACAGACCACGACAGTATGCGTGGGAACTAAGGCTGTGGAGCCAGGCAGAGCTGGGTTTGTTTCCTGGCTTTGCTATTAGCAGCTGTGGCACCTGGGCTTGGGCAAGGCCTCTGGCCCCTGTGTATCTCAGTTTCCTCATCTGCAAAATGAAGATAATACTAGTACTTACTCAGAGGGTTTGGTTATGAAAACTAAACAAGGTAGTAAATGTAAATACACAATAGCTGTTATACATGAAACATTCAATAAAGGTTAGCTATTATTATGATTAAACAATAAGCAGAAAATCAAACATGGTACCCCTAGCCTAGAGAACTTGGGGCTCAGAAAACATTCATCCATCCATCCAACAAATATTTACTGAGTGCCTCCTATGAGCCAGGGACATGAAGAGGACAAGGAATCTTCTGTTCCCATGGAACCTGAAATCTAACTGGGGTGGTGGATAATAAAACTCTGGCTTGGGATAAGGCTATGCAAGTAATCAAAATAGGGTGATGTTTCCTTCAATTACGAAAAGTTTTAAAAACAGGGAGCTGTTCAGGAAGTGTCATCAGGAAGGGCCTCTCTGAAGAAGTGACAGTTAAGCTGAGACCAAGGAACCAGCTGTGGGAAGAACTAGGGAGAAAATTCCAAGCAGAAGGAATAACTGGTGCAAAGACCACCCAAGATAGGAACAAGCTTGGTAAATTCTAAGAACAGACAGAAGACGTGCATGGCAGGAGTGCAGCAGGCATCGGCCTCCCACTGGAGGTGGGGATGCCAGCAGAGGGCTGGGTGAGGGCTGATGGTGCAGGTTAACAGTATGGATTTAATTTTGTGCTGGAAAGCTGTTGCTCTGAAGCATGGCTCTGTTTATGGCAGAAACTGATCACTCTGCTCTGATGTCCCAGGCCTTGGGCATGGCTCTTAGGTCATGTTGGGGCAAGGCATTTTCTGAGCTTGTAACCAACCATCCTAGCTCTTTAAGGCAGCTGTTCAGTGGAAGGAGCCCAGGTTTCATAGTAAAGTGGGATGTAACCACTTGGAGGCTGGTAACAGTGACTTAAAATAGGAATTATTCTAGTAAGGTAAGAGTTTATCTTTACCTCACCCATAACATGAAATCTGGAGGTGGGCAGTCCAGGGCTGGGATGGTAGCGCCTTTTAAGTTTCTGCTCTGCCATCTTTAGCATGGCCAGGACTCATGGGTGTGTGATCTTTGCAATTGCTCAGAAGGCCCCAGCACTTGGTTTAATGTTGCCATTTCAAAATTCTTACTTTTTGAACAAGAGGCCCTGCAAATTATGTAACTAGCCAAGAATGTGATAACTAAATTCAAGGTTGCCTCAGGGTCATAAAGGGTATGCTAGAGCTCCTGCCATCACATCACATTCTGGGCAGGAAGGAGGAGGAAAGGCAGAAAGAGCAATAGGGTGCTTGCCAGCTAAGCAAGCCCCTTTTAAAGAGCTTCCCCCTTCCTCTACCCAATGAATTCTGTCAGCATGTCACTGACCATCCTTATCTGCAAAGGAGCCTGAGAAATGTAGCTTTTAGTTGAACACATTGTCCAACAGGAGTCTTGTTTTTAAGGAAGAAAGTCTAGAAAGGGGCATCCTACCTATCTTGCTGGGCTATTGTGAAGATTACATGAAATAATGTATATAAGGTACCTGGCACCCAGAAGATATTTATATTTAACCCAAGCAAGTTCTCTTTCTCGGCCATATCAGAGATATTTCTTTGGAATTCCAGGCCTCTTGCTCCTAGAATTGGTGAAATGGAGGATGTTTTACCCATGGGGTGTTGAAATTGGTGTGAACTTTCAGTCTCAAGTCCAGAAATCACTGTCTACCACTTAAATTCAACACCCAAGTAGCAAATACCACCTACTTAATTCATGTCTCTGCCCAAGGGTCTGACCAGGGCAGTCCTGGAAGGGCCGGCAGATCCAGCTCTTGGCATGGCTGAATGAGGTCTAGGAACCTCAGAGGCCTGTTTCCACATCGGCAAAATAAAGAAGTTATCACAACTTCACTGACTCATTCACTCATTCCAGCATTTTTCTTGGGCGAGGCCCCAAGTTAGGGGCCAAAGATTCAGAGGCAGACAGGACAGGGACCCTCTTATATGAATCCCCTCCCATAGGGCAGACTGGTACACAGACATTTACCATGTGCGCCGTGGGCAGCCATGAATATTTTTACAGGGGGCACAGTGTATGTGCCCATTCTGGGTAGAAAAGACTTTGAAGAAGTAACCTTAGTTCTGAGTACAGGTAGTTCGCTAGGCCAGTGTGGACCCAAACAGCAGCAGCAGCATGTTTGGACCTTGCTGGAAACCCAAATCCTCAGGTCCATTCAGACCCGCCAAATCAGAGACTCTGTGGTAAGAGGAAGGGGCAGCCATCTACGTGATTCTGACGCACATTCAAGTTTGAGAACCTCTGGCCATGATAAAATCATCATACACTGGAGGACAGCTACTGTAATTAGAGAAAGCTTTTCTGAGGGAACAACACTCAACTGGTTCAAGGGTCATTAATCCGTATGGAGGAAGGCTCACAAGTCACTGATGCAGGTCCAGGAAGTTGAGGTTTTACGAGCTCTGGAATGCCACTGCTAAATCCCGAGGCCAAGCCGTTTTCCTGCCTAATGCTCTGTAGTGAGAAGGCACCCGGGCACCTGTCTTAGGGGAAGCACTCTGTCCCCATCAGAAACATGGAGCTACTAACAAAAGGGTCATAATCTTCAGATGTTGGGCCACTGACCCAAGAGAACTGCACACACTTTTCACCTCTTCTGCCTTAGGGCAGAGCGTTAAGCCCTTCAGTTTGGTAGGTCCCAACTCAGGGTGGCTCCAAAGCCAGCGAACAGGCTGGGAAACGACTTCATCCATTTCTGTGTCTCTCCCTTTTTAGGTGGTTTTCCTCCTCTGCGCCTATGTCACAGTATACATGATCTATGGGAAATTTCGGAAAACGTTTGACAGTGACAATGACACATTCCGCTTGGAGTTTCTTCTGGTCCCAGTCATTGGCCTCTCCTTCCTTGAGAATTACAACTTCACTCTCCTGGAGGTAAGGGAAGGGTCCCAGATCACGAATTACCAAAGGTAAACATCCTTCCCTCCAGACCCTTGGTAACGCCTGGGCTTGCTCCCTGCTACAATCGTGAACTATTTACTCATACTGTTAAGAAATGGGCAATAAGCTATTCCCACTGCTGCTTCGGAAAATGGGCCCATCTGAACAGTCGTGTTCATAGCAGGTATCACCGCACCTCCTGAGATCCGTCCAACAGGTCTGACTAGAGCAGCCTACTGTCAACATGGCAGGTCTGGGGTGTGGCCCAAGCTGTGTGGCAACAGCCATTGCAGGAGAGTCTGCTGGGTTCATGGACTGTATTTGGAGAAATCATGGCTTCAATTAAGGCGTTATACAAAGTTCAGCAAGAAGTAAAAATCATATCCTGTAGAAATGTTCATGGACTGTTGTAAAAATTGCCCTTTGCTTAGATCCCTTAAAAATAATTTGTACTATGTAGCTGGTGTGGGGGTAGGGTGGGGGGATACGGGGAAGGCAGTATAACGAGAAGACAAGTAGTGATTCTATAACATCCTTCTACGCTGATGGACAGTGACTGCAATGGGGTATGTGGTGGGGACTTGATAATAGGGGGAGTCTAGTAACCATAATGTTGCTCATGTAATTGTATATTAGTAATAGCAAAATTAAAAAAAATTTTGTACTAATAATGATACACTGGTTAAGTATGAGCAATTTCAAGAACATGAATTCCTTTTTGCTTCACTGTATTCTCAACAGTTTAGTAAATTAGAAACAAGTGCGTTCCTCCTCATCCATCTCCTCTGGCCACTTCTCTTTGGCTCAGATCCTCTGGACTTTCTCCATCTACCTGGAATCTGTGGCCATCCTGCCCCAACTCTTCATGATCAGCAAGACTGGAGAGGCTGAGACCATTACTACTCACTACCTGTTTTTTCTCGGGCTGTACCGTGCACTCTACCTGGCTAACTGGATCAGGCGGTACCAGACTGAGAATTTCTATGACCAAATTGCTGTGGTGTCTGGAGTAGTACAAACCATCTTCTACTGTGACTTCTTCTACTTGTATGTGACCAAAGGTAGGTGCTAGGAGGGCAGGGCTGCTGGCATTGGCATCACCCATTCAGGACTTGAGAGGATACAGGAGTGAGCAAGTCTCTGTCCTTCATGGGGCTTCCACTCTAACTGGGGAAAGGCAAAAGTTTTCAGGAAACAAGTGTCATTATGTACTGTGCCAACACCATGTATGGTGAACAGTGGAGATGACATCTAACGTACTTGCTTAGGAAAATAAAAACATTCAAGAGGGAACAGCTTATGTATAACCTCCAAGGCAGTTACCAGCTCGATGTAATGAAGGACAGAAAGACTACCTAGTGTGGTCACCCCTGGAGGTACCAGAGGCCAAACGCAATTAGCCACATAGGGCCTCACAGGCCAAGGTGAGGGGTTTGCGTGGCATTGATGGTGAAGGGCAGCTATTGGAGCGGTTATTTTTAAAAAATCCAACAGGCCCTCATCACGAGCAGCCAAAGAAGGAATAGCAGTTATGGTGCAGCTGCAGTTGCCCAGGGAGGTCATCAGTGACCAACAGATCTGAGTGGAATTGAGAGGGGGTGGTGATGTGCAGTGTGGAGAGGAAATCAAGGCCAAGCACTGTTTTAATGGCCTATCTAAAGGGGTGGGGATACATCAGTACTCAAGATGGGGGGTCTGTGAGTCTACAGTTACCTTTGAAGTTCTCCCCTTGGCTTTCACCTGAATACCTACTGTGAACTGGGCATTAGAGGTACTAAGATTGTATACAAAGTTATAAAGGAGTCCTTTAATCACCAGAGTAAATCTGATTTCATCTCCACTTCTAGTTCTGAAAGGAAAGAAGTTAAGTCTTCCAATGCCTATTTGAGGACCCTCAGCGCTCTACACCTCAGCAAGGACACATTTGAAATGTTCTCCGGGGCAACTTACACACAACAGACTAAATGTTAAATTTAAGCCAGAAAAATGCTTGATGTGGATTTCAGCAAAGCACTGTTCGTTCTACCTATAAGACCTCATCAGTCTCTCAGAGGTTATGAAATGCCTGGACCAATTACACAACTATGGTGCTTCCTGATGTCTACTAGATCAAGAAACCTTAGGTATTTAACTCCTGACTGGGGCAAATAAACCATTGCTTTCTGAGGCCTCAGTGCGAGACTCATGCTAAGGACAGTCAATTCCAATCTAAAAAGATACCCCTGTGTATAAGGAAAACACCCCAAGTGAGTATCAGTCCAATTATTACAGAGCATGTTCTTAACAATGATTTCACTATCCACCTTGGACAAGTTTAGGGAGTCGATACAAAGTAATACAGCCTACAGATGAGAAATGTTCACTTCTAAAGCTGTCCAAACACAAACAAACCACATTTCCCAGCTTTAGCCAGGTTTAAAGTTCTGTGCCTCACCTCTGAAGCTGATGTGAGCCTTGGGGTGGCTCACAATACCCCCCACTCAGTACTCTATCCACATAACCATAGCTGGGCACCGTTAGTGTGACAGCCATGTTACTGATGAGAAAACACACACCTAACATTTTTACCTACTAGGTATTGTCTTGCTCCTGACTCAAATTGCTGGCATTTTAAGGCCAATCCCACCTCCCTTTCACATTTTTAGGTGCTAAGTAACTAAAGCAATCCACATCCCCAACCTTGATCTTGATGCAAATACTGTTAAGACTACCAGAATTTTTAAGCAATAAAAAGTTCACACATTATTGTCAACAGTGTTTTATTTATACCTACAAAAGAAAACAAGATGGTATCAAAAGGACAATTTACAAACTAAGAATAGTAACATAGCTCTTAGCGTCCTGTGCCTTAACATCACACAAATCTTTCAAGTCTTAATGCAACAGGAATGTGTTCAGAGACCAGCAAGAACGTGAGTAAGAGAACACTGATCCCAAGCAAAAGCCACCAACCTTTTAGATGAGAGAAGTCCACACAGTGAATTATTAGGGAGGGGCTGGGGAGAAGCAGCCCCATTGCTTAATGTTGAAATCCTTCCCCTAAATGAGTTTCAACCATGACGGCAATAACTAGCATCAGATGAGGACTCTCCTGCCCATGCCCTGAAGTGAAGGCAGAACCTGAATTATGAGTGACAAACACAGAGGCAGAAGAGTTACTCTAGAGCTATAGTGGAAAAACTTCACTAGATTTCAGCTGTGCTCAGGCCACAATAGCTTTTGAGATTTGGAATAATACACTATTATTCTGACTTCATGATCACAACATCCCTGGTGGGGGAAGCAAGCAGCAGACCAAATATGACTTGCTTGTGCAGAGACCTTTCCTGCAAAGGATGCTTTTAAAACCTGTAAGAGTAGGACACACCCTGTGGTGGCACCTCTGTTTAAAAAACAAAACAAAACAAAAAAACACCTATAGGATTCTTGTGTAGAAAGAAGTATCTACAATGGACTGCTCAGTACTAGACACATTTTTTGGGGGGGTGGGGGATTGGGGGGGGCTTTGGTTTGAAAGCACAGAGTTTTGCCATGTTTTTCCTGTGCCTACCATCCTCCCTCAGCCTCAACTTCTGTTAAGAAGGGGAAAAAAGAGAGTTAAGGAAGGAGAAAGTGGGGGGAAAAAAACATGTCAAAGTTCTTACATGCATATAGTTCCACTTACGCTAATAACCTACCTGTATGCTGCACACTCAACCATACTTTCAGAACCCCTCAGAAACCACCCCTTTTCTCCCCCTGAACAATTTTAAAAGGAAAACAACAAAAAAACCCTCAAGTATTTAGATCTTATAAACCAGCAAGCACTCTCAGGCCTTAGCCAAAGAACACAATGGAGTGTTCCCCCGTTAACTACATTGCAAATGAACAGTAACAATAACAGCACAGAAAAATTAACAGTTCCACACTGGATATGGAAGAGGTTTGCTAGGGTGGTCTGATCTCCCTATCCTGTATGGTGAATAAAAGAGCAGAAAATTCTTTTCCAGGCCTACGTTAAAGGAAATCTCATGAAAATAGTATCACTTAACACCTACCTTCAGATGGAGGAAAGGTACAAGGACTTAGGCTGTAGTCCTCCATTAACTTTTCTTAAGCGCTACCTACCTTTACAAAGCTGAGTGCAAAAGGATGCCGAGGAAAATCTGCACCCAACAGCTGTTACAGAGCACTGCAGAGGACAGAGTGTCAAGAGAATGAGTTCGTAATAAACCCTTAATATTCTTTATTCAAGATAATTTGGCCAAAAGGGCTGAGTAGTGGCAAACATTTTAATTCTAGCTCTACAGATACTGAGTTTAAAAAGAAAATTTGCCTATTGAGTATATTGTTTATAATTAAAGGTGGATTTTAGTTTTTACACTGCAGGTGAATGTATACTTCACTGATAATAAAATAAATTTCCAGTGAGAATTTATGTTCACTCTGTTCAGCAACTGTCTGGTTGCAAAATTAATTTCACAGATGGTCCCTGGTTATTTGGGGAAGAAAAATAGGCAGCTTCCATCCAGATGCTGAGAGCTACATTTAACCATTGCAATAAAGACATGGGGTTTTTAATTTGAAAGATACACTAAATAAACTCAAGACTCAGCAATTCCTAACCTGACACTAAAATGGTTATTTTTCAGTAACTGGGAAGGAGGAAGGCGGAGCTTAAGGGAGACAAAACCAATTGGGGATTAACTGTCAAATGCACTTAAGTAGTCAGCCAAAATGACAATGGCAAAGCACTGTCTTAAGAACTCATCAGGCCCAAGGAACCTGTTCCAGCCTGAGAAACACTGAAGAAGCACTATGGAAAATGTGATGGGGACTCCCTTCTTGGTTTCCTAACCCAGTAATGAGAGAGATTTATAAGCACAGATGCCATCTTCTGCAGAATTCAACCCCTCTACCCTCCCCCCACCCCCAACTCAGGACAACAAAAATTGGGCTCCCACAAAAGGGCCTAATACCTTACTTTTTCTTTTAAGATGAAAAATAGCTCAAATATCCTCAACATGCAATAAGTTGGGGAAAAGAATTCTTCCAGTCGGCTATATATTTTTACAAAATCCTGTTATTACAGACTGGATCATTTTGGCGCGCAGAAGAAACCTGGCAGTGAATTCTAACTAATCTGCATGAAAGACAAATCACAATGCTTGGGGAAAAAAGAAAAAAAGGAAAAGAAAGAAATGGAGAAGAAAAAAAAGGAAAAGACAGCGTTCCTTTAAATGTAGTTAAGTCTGCACAAGTCACTACCACTTGAGTGGTTTCATTTACGAGAAGGGGGAGGGGGAGGGGGAGGGGGTGGGTACTGGTAGGCAGTCTGCCCCATATAACCTATCATACTGGTAGCTCCTGGAGGCTGTGCAAACTGTTGTGACATCAGCGGCTGTGGCTGCTGCCCAGATCGGCCTATCCCACTAAACTGCTGGCTAGAGCTCTGTGAACTTCTCCCAGTTGAGGTGGTGCTACTAGCCCCGTAAGTGCCAGCACCATATTCTTGGGCTGTATAGCCACTGGTGCCATAAGCAGCTGCCCCATAGGTGCCTTGACCATAGGTGTATTGGCCTGCTTGTGCTCCAAAGGCAGAATTTGGACTTCCATAGCCACTGCCGTTAGCATAACTGGCTCTATCGGTTTCACCACGATCCCGATAGCTTGCAGAGTCTCTCCGGCCACCATCCTTGACTCCTCGAAGCCTGCGGTCACACTCATCCTGATACATTAGATTGGGATTGTTGGCTGAAGAAGTGGTCCGGTAACGAGAACGACCTCCTGATGGGAGGATACAAGGAATTTTTAATGGCAGATTGACATGATACAAACAATAACCAAGCACAAAAATTCTACTGGGTACAAAAGCACTGAACATTCTTTCTTGATCTTTAACTAAGCCAGCCTCCAAATCATTACTTTAAAAATACACCCAGAATTTGGTTCTTTAACAGTACTTATTCAAAAGAAAAAAGGATATTCAACTTTTCCACCCTTTTAGGTCCCTTTCTTTACTTGAGGAACACAAAGAAACACAATTTTTAAAATATAAAAACAGTGGTAAAGAAGTTTAGGCAACTTACCGTACATAGGCTGAAAAAAAAAGGGGGTGGGGAGTGGGAAAGCAGCTACTAAATAGTCAAGTCCACACCACCATGAGGGGATCCTCTCCTAGGGCACAGTGGTTCTCATTTGTTGGCTTTGTGGACCTAACTGCATCAAAATTATCTCACAAGCTTTAGGCAAAGAAGTTCAGATTCTTAGCTCAGTTCCAAACACACCTTTATTTTTAAAAATTTGATTTTTTAGAAACCTCTCAAGGTAATTCTGATGTACAGCTTCAACATGCAGTAAGTCAGGGAAAAAAATAATACCAAAGTGGTAGTCAGGAAGCCCAGATCCTAGTATATTTTCCAACTACCCAATTTTCAAATCTAATTACTATGTTTCTATTACCATAAAACGGTATTAAATTACTAATCTCTCCATATAAAAAACAAAACATACTGCACTAAGGTCTTTGAAGGTATTAGAAGGGACCAAATTTAGCTTGATTGTGAATATGAACCATGTACTTCAAAATACAAAGGTCAGTTTTAGATCTATAGAAAAACTGTGCTGCAAAAGCAGGCTAATCATGATAAGCCCCCCAACATCACACTGCCTTACTCAGAAGAGATCATGAAAAGGTCATGAAAAACTATTAAGAACTGTACTTGTTATTAAGCAACAAGCCTTCAAAGGAATTAGAAAAACAAGGCACAAAGAACAAAAAAAGATACCTTGGCAGTACCTGGAAAACTCCAGGACTTACCCTTACCCCCTCCTCCGCCGCCTCCTCTGTGGTCCACCAGCTGCATCAGTTTTGGGTTGATAGCCTGATTAGCCTCTTCCAGAACTTTGATCAACTCTCTGGCCTGCTTTAGGTTCCCTGGTGTGAAGAAGGTGTAGGCAGTGCCCTTGTTGGTGCTACGGGCCGTTCGGCCAATACGGTGCACATAATCCTCTGAGCTGTTGGGATAGTCATAGTTGATCACAAACTTGACATCTTCCACATCTTCAAAGCCAACGATGAGTCAGCGTGTAGGTTGGGGTGGCAGGGAGAAGGTAAAGGACATGCCAACAGCAGGTGGGAAGCACGAATGCAGACGACAGCAAGAGGAAAGAAGATTAAGTTAGTAACCACCCTGAAAAGGAACAAAAAGAGACTCATCCCAACAGAGTAAAAGAGGATTAATGATTCTTGGCACATGCACAGAAGTGGCATCTTTATCAACTGTAACATCCTAGGGGAGTCCCATTCAACCATCCAAACTCCTGCTCTTCGGTATTTTCACCAATAACACTGACAGGAATTGTACCAAATTCCAGTTCCATTCTTTCCAAAGCTGGAGCATATAATAAAGTGGTACCACTATTAAGTAACAAGGCCAAACCACTTCTACTCTGTTGGGAGAAGCCTGGCAAAATCTACCAGTAATGTAACAAACTTACCTTTAAACCAGTCACAGAGCAAAATGTAAAAAGAAACTTCATATACTTTATTACTACATTTTTTAAAAAGATGTTTAGATCAAAATATTTTTGCTCTTATATTTTAAAAAACTGATCACAGCCAAAGTACACACCTATTTTCCTTTGCAGAAATATTCAAACGATCTTCCCCCATTCCATCACCGCAAGAGCACATTACACTAAAATTTCACTGTACTACCAAGCCCAGCTCTGCCAAATGAAGTTTTTTTTTTCTTCTCAACTCAAGGTTATTTCAACTCAGTACTTGCTTCAATTATCAAAGAGTCTCTACATAACCTGGGAAATTAAATAGCCAAAGAGTGTGGGAAAAACCATGAAACCTTGAGACACAAGTTTAATGTTCTGTCCACTGCTGGGAATTGGGCTGAATAACCTCCTAATGTTTAAAGTATGTAAATGTTAGTGTAATGCTTTCAGCTAAATGTTTATTTTTACCTACTTAAACAAACAAATTTAATATAACAAAGAATCCTAATGTTTTGTGGAAAAAAAATCTGCATTTTACAAAGAATATTCAGAAAATATCCTAGATAAAACACAGATTTTTGTGATATAAATAATTAAAAAACATTCTCTGTTTGTTACCAGACCGATGCACACTCCCTCCTCCTTTGGGAAACCGCTGCAGCCGATCCCGTCTCTTTGCCTTTTATTTTTGGCGGCCTCCTTTCGAAAACTCCGCCTTCTGACACGGGACCACTGGAGCGCGGGGAGCATGCATCAAGGGTCCGTGGCAGTGAGAAGTCCCCACACACGCTCGCTCTGTGAACTGGCTTAGATGCTTCTCTGTAGCCCCATTTGGTTGCCAAGCGCCGGAGAACCTGGGTTCGGGTAAAAATTTCAGGTCCTCCAACGCCTCCCCCAAGGATAATTGGGGTGATTGTAGAAAAAAATAATTAATAAAAAAAAAATATAAGTTACATCCAAAGGGTCAGACTGCATCTATTGCCCAGACTGGATTAATTTCAGGGGGGAAGGGGAGATGATAAAAAAAAAAAAAATCAGCCGTTGTTAAAGGGCCTGCAAAGAAAGGGGCATTATGTCTGTTTCTTATTACAATAAAGGCTCCTCAGTCGTTACTGACCCCTAAAGTCCTGAAATCACACCAGAAAGACGAGAAGGCAGTTATCACAGGGGGCAGCGTGAGTCTCCGGCTAGGGTCGTTGATGAAAAGAAAGGAAAAACAAAAATTTATAGGGCCAGAAGGGATGAGAGGTGAGGGGATGGGAAATTACACTGCATAACCACATCTTCAGAGCTAAGATAATGTTCCTTAGTCAATCCCACTGTATGACCATGGGCAGCAGAGCACAGTGATTACTCTACTGGGTGCACAGGCACGCTTTCCTAGCAGAAAGCACTGGGGATTGGAGTCGGCAATTCAGATACAATTCTTAGGCACGGGGATTATTTCTGGAGGGGTTCAATAGTGGGCAAACATGGTGCAAGTTCTTCATACTATAAAGGTGTCTTATATGTGCACAAAGAGCTGGCTGAGTGCATGTAAGAGCAAGTGCAGAATTTGGTTTTCTCCAGGCAAGCCTGCTCTGGTGTTATTTGTGCACTGCCACAATACTATCTTGTAGCCTTTAGAAAAGATGCTGTAGCAGGGTAAGAAATCAAAAAAGTTATTGTTTTGGCCAGCTGCCTAGGGTAAGAGCCTTTTTTCTGACAAGCCTGTGACATGGCCTGGATCTCCAAATCACTAATTGGAAGGGACTGAGACTAGCCAATATGCTCATCTAGAGCTGCTTCGGGCCAATGTAGATTTGCCTTGGCCATGTACTGAGTGAGCTGCAGCTGATATCAAAGCTTCTGTTAAAAAACAAAACAAAAGAAATTCAATACTTTTAGTTTAACAGTGTGTAAACAAAAAAAAAAAGAAAAAGGAAAAATTAAAAATATTCCGGTGGAAAGGGAATAGTGGTTTCCTCAGGATGACTAACATAATATTATGGGAATCAAAGAACTTACCTGAAGGGGAACATTTAAGAGGCCATCGCTCGACAGGAAGTGAAAAAAGGCCTGGTGACTCAGCTGAAAAGTGCACCCCTGTCTGTGAGGTAGAAGCCTTCACTTTCCAGGATCTTGTAGGACCTTGGTCAGCATTCTGCCATTTTGGTGGGTTTCCCCCTCCTTTTGATTTTTATAAGGCAGCAAACAAAGGGGCCCAAAACAAGCACTGATGTTGAGTAACAAGAAACAGACTCAAGTTCCTTCCCTCTCCCCTCACTTGGGTGAGTGGGGGTGGGATGAAGAGTCTAAATTATTCTAATGGTAGCCAATTGATATGGTTCAGAAATGCAGGGGAGATGGGACAAGTATTTTTAAATGTCTAGGCAAGATGCACAAAGAAGCTACCAGCACATAGCAAGCCTGTTTAAAAACCATCATCACTGAAAGCTTTTATGTAAAGTGCTTTCAGGGCTCAGCCTCTTCTCCCAACAGGCCCAAGTTCTAACGGCACAGATCCAGACATGACCTCAGAGGGCAGAGACAATTTTCAGTCATGGCTGCAGGTCACCACCTCTGAAGGAGGGAATGATGAGTGCAATGTATAAAGACTTCATTACTTTTGAACTTCAGTTTGAATTTTTGTTCTTTTAGGTATTATAAGGGAATATGGAATTTCTCGCCTTACTGGGCAAGAAATTAAGTACGTGTCAATGATTTAAAAATTATCTTTGTAATAGAAATAATCTCATTTTTTTTTAATACACAAGTTTTGAGTCACACCTGTTTTAGCTCATAATAATGAGATCAAGTACCACAAAATATTTCTAGAATCTTAAATCCTAATGGGTCAAAAACTCCAAAAGAACATCAGTTTCGACCTAAGTTCTTAAATTGAAAGACAGCACACTGATGATATGAGCGGGAGGAAGGGACAACTAAGGTCCCATGACAATTTTACTTCAATGAATAAAATTGGGCAATGAGGATTTAACTGCTGAACAGTATCGTATTTATAGCCTTACTGAATCCTGTACTATGTTAGCATTAATGGAACTGGACACCTGCACCTACCTAGCACAGACTGTAAAAGGAAAAGCACACCCGACGAAACCAGCTTCTAACAGCTAGGCTCAACCAGGCTCATTCTATTTAGTCAGAAAAATAGAATAAACCCAGGATGAAGTTGAGCTTTTCAACTGAATGTCTCCTTTCCCTCTAACTGTTTGAATAGTCATGCCTAGGCCTTGCTGCAGACCAAAGCCTGTTTGTTAGGAGCAGGAAGAGACTTTGAAAATAAAAAACAAAAACACCAAGGTTAAAAAAAAAAGTGTGGGGGGGAAATCACGCTTGGCATTTTTCTTTTAAATATTTATCTAAACATGTTTATACAACTCTAATTTGAAATGACAAATCTTTAAACCAAAAGATACATATACCATTGACAGAGACACCTATCTATACAAACCTAGCCCTCGGGAGGCTACATCTGTGGCAATGAGGATGGGAGCCTTTCCAGAACGGAACTCTGCAAAACAAGAATGGTACCATGAAAGGCAAGTTACACAATCAAGCCTAAGCCTAAGCCTAAGCGATAGGTCTTCAAAAATGACCAAATAAACATTCCTAGTTATCTGGCCTTTTACCCTACCTTATTAAAATTTCAAATAATGGTGCAGAATATGCCAAGCTCTTTTAAATCTAAGGGAAACAGTAAGTCTTCTGAAAATCTTTACTACACTCCCCTTTAGCTGGGGAGTAATAAGCAAAAAGTTACTGCTAATAATGAAGTACCATTAAAAAGGAGTGGCAATTCGTAACAAAATTAACATGAGCTAGAATTTTTCCCCCTTAAATTATGATACCAAAGTTATCTCCCAAATGAAACAAAACCAAAGTGTGGGGTGGAACAAGTTTAAAAGATGAAGCAGGAGAAACCATACTTTGTTATCTGCCCACGTTCCTGACACTGAGCATCTAAACCCTTAGAAGTAGCAGGTGCTGGAAGAATCTTTTATTCAACACTTAGTCTTTGACCCTGGTTCCTGACAGCAATACTCTGGGACTTCCTGGGTACAGGAGTGTCTTTGTACTGATGAGACACCACTTAGTGGGATGGAGGACAAGCTCCTGGATAACCAAGCCATGACTAGAAGCTTGGAACTTTCAGCCCCATCTCAACCCCCATCCTTGGAGGGGTGAGGGACTGGATGAGTTAAAAACTGAGCATATGTGACAAAACCTCCATGAAAACACTACAACTTAAGGGTTTGAGGAGCTTCTGGGCTGGTAAATCTACCCATAAATACAAGACCTTACTATTAAATAAAGGAAGGGTGGTATAAATTGTGATGAACTATAACAGGCCAGTAACTGACCTTAAAGGGAAAAATGCCCACAATGCAACTAGAGCAGAGTGAGGTAAACTCTGGTCTCTGGATCCAATCTGACACAATGCCTATTTTTTCAAATAAAGTTTTACTGGAACACAGCCAGGCCATTCCTTTACATATTGTCTATGGCCATTTTTGTGCTACAACATCAGAGTTGAACAGTTGTGACACAAACCACCATATGGTCTAAAAAGCAGGAAGTATTTACTACCTGTTCCTTTAAAATAGAAAGTCTGAAATGGGAGTATGGACAATGCTTAGTTTTGAACTCACCATTAAGTACCCAATCTCTTTCTGGTTGACTCTTGTCTCCATGGATACACATAGCTGGCCAACTGTCAGAAAAATGTGACCAATATTTGAGAAATCTTTAAAAAAGAGGGAAACTAAGCTTTAAAAATAAATGCTCTCATATGGAATTGTGAAGGTTTGTTAGGCTACATTAACTGATGACTGTGCACCCAAATAAATATAAATACAAAGTGTACCACAGGCATTACTGAACTATGTAGCATTCACCATACAAATTCAGAAATTCCTCCTGAACTACATAAAACCTGCTAATACCTCAATGCTGCACTCACCCATCTCTGCGCATCCTTCGAGTGAGGTCATCACAGCGTCTTTTTGTCTCTACAAATATTATTGTCTTATTTTCCTTTTCAGCCATTATTTCCTCCATCAGTTGGATCAACCTGAAAACAAGACCAATAGCAGTCATCCAGAAGACTTTCCCTCTACGTTATGTGACATTATGTCTGCAATATCAACTCCAAAGCTATAGTACTTTCTTTCACATTACTTTCTATACAGCCAGTAATTATCAGAGCTGGGATTCAAATCTAAAGAACCACAATCCTTGCCTTTAACCACAATGCTCTGATGAATGACACAAAGGATGGATTTGTTGGAAAACTACCAATGTTTTTAATGTTTTCAGGCCTCAAAAAACACTGGTTTATCTAACACTTTAACTCTGGAGGATTATTAGAAAGGTTTACTAGCATTATCAAACGGGAATCTCTCATACTTGTGGTCTTTTTCACTTTCCATGCAGACATCCACAATCTGGAGGATGTTGTGGTTGGCACTCAACTCCAGATTGCCTACGTTGATCTGGGTGTAATCACGAAGGAAATCCTCTGCCAGCTGCCTTACTTCTTTTGGCCAGGTTGCACTCCACATCAAGGTCTGCCTATCAGGCTATTGGGAAAGGAAAGGTTTTCTTTCAGGCTAAGAGACCATGACAGGCAAAGGGCATGAAGATAGCATATGATCAGCTTTACACACCCTGATTTGGTCAACAATTTTACGGATCTGGGGTTCAAAGCCCATATCAAGCATTCTGTCAGCCTCATCCAGCACAAGGTAAGTACATCGTCGCAGATTTGTCTTTCCAGACTCCAGGAAGTCTATCAGGCGTCCAGGAGTAGCTATACAGATCTCAACACCTGTAAAACAAAACCAATGATCTAGCCAACTAAGAATTCTTTTCGCATTATTCAAGCCTCAGCAAACCAAGCAACACCAGCTCTAGCGATTGTACTCAATGCTATAGAGCACAAGCTGAATTTTAACACAGTACTTGGAAAAGCATAATGCAAAGAGAATTCATACATAATCACCAAATGTCCACAAAGTTTAAGTCTCAAATCATGTTGAATTTCAGCATTTTAATTATACCTGAGAATTTCTAAGTTCCTGAAATAATGAATCTTTTCAGGAGACCTATTATTTTCCTTTTCAATGTCATTCACAGAAACTGGTAAGATGAGATAAATAATCCTTATATGCTAAATTTTTTTTTTAATTACCTCTCTCCAAGTCTCGAATCTGGGGACCTTTAGGAGCACCTCCATAAATGCAAGTACTCTTCAATCTAGAACATTTGCCATAGTCATCAGCCACCTGCTGTACTTGCTGGGCAAGCTCTCTGGTAGGAGCCAGAACTAGACACTGAAACAAACACACACTTAAGACACCTATCCCCAGTTAATAAAAAAAAAAGGCACAAAAAGTTAATCTAATTTTCTCTATTGTCTTATCTAGGACTTTCAAAGTATGTGATGGGGTAGAGGGCTAGGAAGGGAGTCTAGGACAGCACACTGAAGCATGGCTCTATGAGAACTAGTTTAGTTTAGCACATGGGATGACGAATTGCTTTTGATGAGATTCCTCATGGCTTATGCGTGCTTTTAAGTGAATTTAGAGATTTTATTACCTAGTGTTAACTAAACAACTCTCACAAAAAGAACAAGTGACTTTAAAATATCCCTGCAACAAAACTATAGATTAAATATTAGTAAACAGATGAACAAAAAAACAGCAGAGCTGACACTTTTATGCCTTCAAGTTTAAGCTCTTAGCCAAAAATGACGACTTACTATAATCTGATAAAAATTAACCAAATCAAGACACTTTGAAATGGGTATCACATCACTGTTAACAATGAATCTTGCTCTGTGTACTGATTAAATACTAGCTAATGATAAAAACCTAACTCTACTGGCCATATTTGAGGACCACTTCTCAAATCTTACAGGAATAGCTTAAGTGAAAGTAATCAAACTAGAAAACCATGTAGCCCTGTTAGCATTTACAGAAGTGTTATCTACAAAGAATACACACACCAAACCCAACTTAGATCCACAGGGCAGGGACCTCATTTCATACTTCTTTTGTATCCCTCACAGCATCACTGAACAATTAAGAACTGCATTTGAATTAACTGCACAGTAAATGCCTAAACATGAAGGCACTATTCATAGTGGTTAAGAGTAAG
This sequence comes from Smutsia gigantea, assembly GCA_032199065.1. NCBI lineage: Eukaryota > Metazoa > Chordata > Mammalia > Pholidota > Manidae > Smutsia > Smutsia gigantea. Next base: position 30,769 of record JAVSCE010008225.1, on the reverse strand, counting down.
ATTAGCTCAAATTCAAGCTTGCCTGTGTCTAAAATTTAACAGTAATATAGGGATACTCTCATTTCCAAATATGGGGTAAGGTTGAGAATGAAATGTGAAAAAGCATTTCACACGTAAAACACAATGCCTGAAATACAGTAACCATTAAATTGTAGTTATTAGATTTATAAACAAACTGAAACACACTTACTATTGGGCCATCTCCCCTTTCCAAGTATGGCTGGTGGTTAATATGAACAATTGCAGGCAACAAATACTGGGAAGGAAAAAGAAAGTCTTATACCAAAACTAAGCCATTATTTTAACAGTACTAAATTATCAAAATTGATAATGACTAACTAGGTAACTGAAAACAGAACCCGCAATTGTTACACATATGCAATTTAATTTGAACACAAAATGCTTCCACATAGTTCAAATAGCTTAAAAAAAAAGGCTGAAGTACTACCTATACTACCTGAATCGAGAAAATATGGGTTATTCAGAATAGTGGCATAAATTATGTTAAAATTTTTCCTTTGTTGGTACATACCGCCAATGTTTTCCCAGAGCCAGTCTGAGCAATGCCCACCATATCCCGGCCACTAAGAGCCAAAGGAAATCCCTGGCACTGAATTGGAGTTGGTTCTGTAAAGTGCTGATCCATCAATACATCCATTACATATTCTGTAAGGCAACAGATGTTACCGCTTTTAAGTAAAACTAGTGACACAGCAGAAAGAATTCTACAACAGTTAAGCTCATTGAAGGCAAGATTCACCCAGTTTTACATCTCTCCAAGTGGTGATTTTTTTCTTTACTGTATCTCTTGACCTACTGACTACTACACTTTCCCTCAATTCTTGAAAGACCACTGCCCTCAAGTTTCTTAACAGTGTATGAGCACAGCAGTCACTTACTATTTGCTGCATGCGAATTACAGCTGACCTGTGAACAATGTGGGGGGTTAGGGATGCTGACCCCTGCAGCTGAAAATCCACGTAGAACTTTTGACTCCCCAAGAACTTTACTAAGAGCCTACTGTCAACTGGGAACCTTAAAATCCATAACATAATCAATTAATACATATTTTCCATTATATATATATATATATATATATATCAGATACTATATTCTCACAATAAAGCAAGCTAGAGAAAGTTTTTTCAAATTGTCTCAAGTCTCCAGAAAAAATATTTCCAATATATTTACTGCAAAAACCCACACGTGGGTGGACCCATTCAGTTCAAACCTATGCTGTTTAAGGGTCAACTGTATATCCAAACTAGAAATTAAGTTCATCTACTGTTTTCTAAAAGGTATAGGTAAAACCCCTAGGAGATGAAAAACTCTGGGGGTGGGGTGTTTCTAAATAGGAGAATAGATAAGCATTAAAAAAACCTCCTACGCAACAATATAGCATTTACTTCTGGCCTTGAGGCTTAAAACACTTTTTTTTACTTACGTAAAATAAATTACTACCTTTGTGAAAGGTTCCCACTTATCTTTTGAACAAAATCCTGAGCCTGGGTCAAATAACCTATTACCCATGTTTTCCATTCGACCAAAATTAACAGTTAAAATCCTGGATTGAAAAACACTTACGTGGGAAGTTAGCATGATGGAAAGCAAACACAGGTTTAGGACAAACATCCCCTCCTCTCACTGTAATCTCTTTCTTTCGGCGTAGTTCATCAACCTCATACTATGAAAGAAAACAAGGCAAACAAGTTACTCTAAACATGCAAAACCTTATGTCCTCATCCAACTGAGCAATCATCATCATCGAATCCACAGTTGTAACCCTTCTTACAGTGCTTTCATATAGACATTCCAGTTCACCCACCTTTGTGAATCAACAAAACAGGCATTAACAGTTCCCTTGATACTCAGAAACATTAAGTAATTCACCATGGTCAGAACTAGGAAGAGGTAGAAAATATGGAACTTAGGACTCAGTGCTTTTTACATCGGTTTCTTCTGAACAAGTAAGCATTTCACGGTTAAGAGTCCAAAACAATCATAGGAAGTTTAAAGACAAACTGGAGTACATAATGCCAGTATCTCAAATTTATTAACTTCATAGATGAAAAGACTTCATTGCATGGTTAACATCATGACAAACTGGTTGGTAACATAACCCAAATAATGTATTAGGTATGTATTTAAATTGGTTCCTCTTAGGACTATCAGCAGTCTTATTAAAAAACCTTTTGGAAGGACCACCACACTAGAATAAAACTAACAGCAACAGCAGTATATTAATAAACTTTGGCTAACATGTCAATTTGGTTCACTATGTATGAAAATGGTATATAAGTAATACCCCAAACCCCCTCACCCCCCAAAATAACTTACTGGGGTCAGCCTTGCCACTTCTGGATGTTCTACATAAAAGTTCTTCTCAAACTTGGGGAGCTCACTCAAATCCCATTTCTTTTTGCGTAAACGCTCCCCAGGATTACCAAATTTCTTTGGGGGAAGGCCACCACCACCTCTTGCTCCAAATCTAGAAACACAAAATTTTTAGTTTATTAGTATTTTTAAAGCAATATACCTTAGGTTTATTTTATAAAAGCATGCAAAGGAAGGGACCCTTAAGATACTATCATCTTCCAAAGTGAGTACTTTATTACTCCTTTTTGAAGGTATGGAGAAATTTGTAAAACTTCCTTTTACTATCCAATATCAGTTACAACAGGTAATAAATTAAAAATTCTTGTATTTAGAGAAACATGTCATGGGGATTCCAACCAGATTCTATAATCAGAAAAGACTTGAATTTTGATTCTGCCACTTACAGTATGACTTTGAGCAAATATAACTTCTCCACACCTCATATAAAGTAGAAATACTACCACCACTTATTTCAGGAGTTGCTGTGAAGATGAATGAGTGTCAAGTGCTTACATCAGTATCTGGCACAGTAAACACAAGTTAGCATGATTGTATTCATTCAACAAATAGTTACTGGGTTATCACCTATACACCAGGTACCATTTTAAGTCGTGCGAGAGATTAACTGAAGTATTATAAAACACATTTATTCTTGTGCAATATTCAGGCACATAAATAAGAGAGAACATTAAAGCTTCAATTAAGAGTAACAGTGTGGACAGGTAGAGAAATACAACTTAAAGCACATCAACCCATAGTTTTAACAGCTTCTTGGACCCTTTATCCCTCTCCCACAGGACGAGCACTCCTCCTATCTGTCAATCTGCTGAGGAAAATGTTCTAGGATCCCTTGAAGGGTGGTTGGACAGTCTTCACCATGAATAGCTAATACAAAGACTTTTTACCTTTCCTTCCTCTTCGTCTCTACCTTTCTGTTCCCAGGTAAACAGTACTAAAAATTTACAAATTCAAGGAAGAGCAGCATTGCTATGTAATGAAATAGACCTTTAAAAAATTACCCTTTCTGAAACACAAATACTATCATACAGATCTTAACATAAAAAGTTTAAGAAACCATTAACAGTTTTATTTAGGGTATTAGAAACTCAGGACTATTTAAAAACCAATCTTTTTGCTTTACCTTTCACATCAGACAAGTTCAACTGAACAAATATGGCCAACAGTGAAACTTAAGTTTTACTTTTCCTAGCAGAATCCTAACACTAAGAGATATTCATCTCCATACTACAACTTATTAATGCGTGGGGAATGTTTATTATACAAATAGAATACATTATCATCCCATTTCCTTACTCCTGAGAACACTGTACTGAATTTCCCTTTTCCACTCTAACCCACTCAAAACATCTTGCACATGGTTTCACTTTGACCGACAGTAGTTGTACTATTTTAAAGGGCCTCAATTTCCTTAAACATTCGGAAATTCTCTGGCTTAGAGACCCAGCTAAACATTTCTCTAAATACCGTGGTACAAAGACTGACGTCAAGAAATTTCTTGGGACCATTGAATATTTACATTCAATAGACACAAGTTGGCTGATTCCATTCATACTACTGCTTAACTGGTGAAATTAGGTGTCAAAACAGGAAAATCATGTTACACAGGGATATATATATATACTTACGTATTAAAGAAAATGACATCTTCAATATGCCCTCTGGCCTGGTGCAATAATGAACAGACCAAAGACCACAATGGACCCCCTCCTCATTTGTAAATCAAAGTAAAAACAATTCTGAAAGGGTAGAAGGCTTTAAGTCTTTATAGATGTCAGTCTTGCAAAGAAAACTGGCCAAAGGCCAATTTTGAGAAACCAATTTATAGACCTAGTTTATATAAATTTATGTGGTTTCCAGAAGGTGCCATTTCAATGCTGCTGCATTCTAAAGCTTAAACTAATGATGTAGAAAACAGAACTTGTGTTAAGTTTCCTTTGAAGGTTTTTTCAAAGTAGTCCTTATTAAAACAAAAACTTATTCCTGTCTCCCTATTGCCTTGGCTATTTATCCAAGACACATCATCCTGCACCAAAGATTATCTGAAACATGGGGTTTTTTAAAAATATGCTGTCTTCAATATTCTAAAGAACCTCTTATGCTTCTTGAAAAATTTTCAGCACATTCATGCCATCTTTTAAATATGACAATTTCCTAATCCCTGGCATACTATGCTCTATGCTGCTCATTGTTTTTATTAAAGCCAACGTTTAATTTGGCCTAACAATAAATGCAGTTTTTAAGATAATACATACGAACATGCAGACATTCTAGTTTAAATGTACAATGCCCTTTTGTACTGTACATACACATACACTGACCTCACTCATTTCCTTTTCAAAATAATAATCCATTTGGCTTAGTAACATTCAGTTCAGAAAAAATATAAATTCAAATCATAATAGTTCATGGTAAAGGTAGAGTTAGGGCACAGACCTTAGGAAAGAGTGCCACTTTGTCTGAAATGAGTAACTGTTAAAGTTAAAAAAAATCCTAATTTGATAGTCAATATGGGATAAACTAGGGATGAATAATTGACTTTCTTTCCAAATAATTTTTATTGTTAAAGCACATATACAGTGAAGTGAAATAGTAAACCAAACACTTACAGTAAGGATAGTACTACCAGTACCTTGGTAGCCTACATGTGCCTACTTCAAACTTAGAGCCCCTACCTTAGTAACTACTACCTCGAATTTTAACCTTTCCCTCGCTTTTCAGTCTTGTCCTATTTGTACTTATATTTATTATCCTCCCACAACAGCGTGCTTTTCAACTTTTGTTGAGTCAACCATGTAAATTCAAATTTTCTTTTTTACTGCTGTCTTCTATTGTATAAATACCCACAATTCACTCAGACATGTGAACTATTTCTCATGCTGTCACAAACAATAATGGTATAAACATTTTGTACGTGGACACGGGAGTTCGTGTACAAAGGTTTCTCCAGGCCTTAGCAAGCAGTATGAAGCCTAAGAGAATCACTGGGTCATTCAACTTTACTAGGAAATTTTTGTCAGGAAATAAGCTTTTTTTTTAAGTGGTTGTACTGAAATTCACTTCTAAATTTAGCTATACTATGAAACAACTTAGCAAACGTTCACACTTGCAGCTCTCCAAATTTAATGCTAAGGCCAAATTATTTTCCTTCCTAACGGTATAAATCAAAATAATCCTTTTATTTTGTTAGGTGATAATTGAGGTGCTTGTGACTAGGTAGGTCTGGCACTTGTGTATTTGAACCACAAAAGACAAAACTGGTTGGAGAAATTATTACCAAAACACCTACTGCAGAGGGAACTCAAGTGCCTCAATTCCTGAGGACAATACAAATAAAGACTATCACTCCCATCTTTAAAACAGGCTCACAAAGGTTCACAATCTTGCCCAAGGTCATATATATACATTAATAAGTGGCGTCACATGACTTTTATCCAGAGATACAACTTTTATTACAAAAAAGTAACAGCACAAAGGAACATGCATCTCTTAAACAATTTTCGTTGACCCATCATTAAGATTTGAATCTCAGTATCTGGGAGGATTGCAGGTTTAATCCTGTAAGCTTCCAACCCAGTAACAGTGGCATTACTACGTCATAAACTTTCTAGCTATGCAGAGAAGTTAATGGTCCAGGCCAATCAGGGAGGGAAAAAAACCCTACAAAAACGACAAACAAAAAATCCCTCCTTCCCCAAACACGGTCATTTAGACGGCAAGTCATTCCATTGCTTTACATTCCAAGGTGCTTTCTTCGAGTTATTTTTAATAAGTACTTAAAAATGATTTAAAGGTATTTTAAAAACCAGAGGTCGGCCTTTGAGTCTCTAGTTTAAACGAGGTTTCCGATTCCATTAAGTTATCTCTGGCGATAGATAACACAGGGAAGCCATTTCGCGTCAAGATTTTTCTAGATTGAACTCGGAGACCTCATCCTCTTCTCTCAACAAGAACATCCGTGTTCTACAGATGAACGCTGAGGCCTGGCCAGATCAAATGACTTGACCAAATAGGCCGGGCTCGAAAGACGCGAAGCCCGGGCCGGGTCTGCGGCGGTCAGGCCGCCCCTCCCGCTCCCCGCAGAGCTGAGACTAGGTCGGGCCGCGCCACGACGGCCGTCCGAGAGGAGGGGCTGGGCGGTCGCCAAGCCGCCGCCCCCCTGCCAGGTCACCAGGGACCCCCGGGCCCAAGCCCACCCAAAGGCCCGCGAACTACATCTCTTAAGTCCCGGGTCACCGCGCCTCCAGGAGTCGGAAGCGCTGCTCCCAGGCCGGCAGTACGCTCGGTCTCCGCAGGAAACAACCTCCCCCGACCCACGCACACGCGAGGCCTTTCCTCTCCTCCTCCCCCCTTACCCTCCACGGTCACGATCCCGGTCCCGGTCCCCAAAGCCGCCTCCGCGCATGGTCCCAAACGGATAGAGATCTGGGAGCGGAGCACGGATGGCCGGGCTCGGGAGGGCCTGCGGCTCCGGTCTGGTGACGACCGATGGCGGCGGCGCCTCCGCTGTTGGGGCGGCGGCAGGCGCGGCGCTCTCTCGCTCCGACGCGCTGTCTCCCGTCGCAGACGCCACCGTCGCCGCCTCTCTCGTCGGAGACGGGAGCAAAACACAGAGAATCGGGGTTATAAAAACAGTGGGTAGGTTTGGCTACGCGCAAACCCGGCAGTGCCGCGGCTTACGCGTCTCCTTCTTCCCCAGCGACTGCACAAAATGGCGGCCGGCCCTGAGACTGCTCCAGCTTAACGCAACGTACGTCGGAGGCTACGTAAACAGCGCCTAGGAATAGCCCGAGGGCCTCGCGGACTACTACGGGTATTCTTGGAAGCAGTTTACGTCAGTTGCGGCAATCGGCGCATTTTGCGGTCGGTAGAAGAAAAACAAAGTGCGACGCCGGCGTAGAGTTCTCGCGCCGCCTGAACTAGTAGGGGGGTGGCGGGGTGGGGGGAAGCCTCCCGTGCGACGTAACATTCTTTGCGTAGTTAGCCGGCCCACTCTTGCGAAGATGCGCCGTGTGCATAACGCATTCTGTCTAGAGAATAGGATTTTGCTGGTTTCCGACCGCGGGACGGAACCCAGGCCTGTTAGTGCAAGTTGCTTTGCCGAGACAATAAGTGTCCTCCATATTGTAGTCCTCAAGCATCAATGCCTTAAGGTGTCAGAACCTCAGGAGGATTTTCAGCCAGGAGGCTGGCTCTCTTGGATGGCCCTGCCGGCTCTCTGGCCCTTCCGCCTTGGGCCTGTCGAGACTGGCCGCACGTCCCGGCGCCATTTCCTTTTCGGTTGCCCCGCTGCGATGTCGCCGGCAGCCATGATGGATAGCTCCCTGTCCGTTCCTTCGGCAGTTGAACCGGCGACGATGGCCTAGCTGGGTTAAAGCACTCGGCTACACTTGGGTCACATCGAAGTGCATTTTCTGAACAGAGTATTTACACTGCCCGGCTGAGCACAGTTGGTTAACAAAGAACCAAAATGTGGGTGGAGCTCCTCTTTAAAATAGATGCTGCTGTCCCCTGCTTGCCATTAAACGGCGCTGCCGCAGGAGGCCCGAGGCAGGGGTTTGTCGCTCTCCCAGAATTAGAAGGTCTACAGACTCAGAGACTCGGTGAAGACAGAAGTACACGTTTCTAACCAGGCGAGGACACGTTCTCTCTCAGTTCCCTGTAAGCTGGCTTCTTAACTCCCTACCTGCTTCTTTCTCCCTCGAATTAGATTTTAAAGCCTTACAAGCTTGGCCAGGTAGCATCATGGAATTTTTGAGCTGCTAGGGCCCTTGGAGTTCCGCTTATCTAACGTGTTTTTTGTTTCTACAGATGTATATAAAGGGGGAGATTAGAGGTCCCTGAGTGGTGTCTGTTCTGTTGCCCACGTTATTACAAAAGGACCATAAGGAAAGGCACTTCATGACAAACCGTTCTGATGTCACAAATGAGTTCCTGCACTCATGGAGTTTACACTCTGGTGGGGGAAATAAGAGAATAAATGTTTGTCAGGCAGTTGCTAACTAAAATAAAAGGGAAAAGAAGGCAGGGAAGAGAATGTGTATATATGGAGGGTGGGAGTATACTGGTGACAGTGTTTGTTACATAGGGTGTCCTGGAAAGGCCTCCCCATCAAGTGACATTTGAGCAGAGACCTAACTTACAATGAAAAGTTTAGTTACCAACCTAAAATACATTTTCATAATTTTCTTAGGGGCTACTGTTTGGAGACCACTAATCCAAAGAGATGAACCCAGGCCGGGTAGAGTCTGAGGGAGCTGTAGAGCCATGATCCATATAAAGTGGATGGTTCACTGTCCTGCCAGTTGTTGCCTGGCAGAAAATTTAAGCCCAGAGGTGCTAAATCATTGCCTCTAATCGAATGTGACTTCTTTATTCAAGAATGGAATCTCCACTCACTAAGTACTTTTCAACTAACTTCACTATTCTGTGTAAGTCTCTTTCTTTAAACCGTTCTGTGGTCCTTTCTAAGGACCCTGCTTTAGCTCCATAGTCTGACATTCAAGACCTTCCAAATTCTGGTCCTAACCTCTCATATGTCCCTGCTTCAGCAAATCTCCTCTGTTCTCTATTCTTCACCCACACTTTTTTTTTTTTGGAAAACTTCTGTAATGTTTGTTAATCCCTCTTTATGCATGCAAACAGAAAAACTCAAGGTCCACTCTGCCCCATCCCTGGCTTGGAACCTTTGGGAAGTGATCTCCTGTCCTTTCAGGTAGCATTAATCACCACCTAAAGACAATCTTTTTTCTGTTCTCTTAATAGATAATGGGGCCAGCTCTTCGGTTCCTTTCCTCAACACATATACAAGCAAGCTCAGGAAGAACAGAGTTCAGACTACACAGCTCACCAGAAGTGAAACAGAGACAGAATGACTGAGATTAATAGTGTTAATGCATCTTAAAGACTCGAAATGAGAAAGGGGATTATAATTAACATGTGACAAATGCTACACTCACGTATGCAAATGCTTGGTACTTGTCTTTTGGAATGCGAGGGATAACATCCAACCTGCCCTTTGCTCACCAATTAGACCTTTCTAGTTAGCTTAAAAAAAAATTTTTTTTGGTGACAAAAAAAATTGTTCTAATTCCCTAGCAGCCATCTATGTTAAGGGATACAAATAGCTGAAGGCTATTTGGTTTGTTTAATAGAAATGAATTTTAAAACAATGTTAAATGATGGGTATGGGAGCATAAAATCTGAGAAGATAGATGGTCAAAAATCTTTGCATTGGGGAAGTGGAGAGGAGGCAATAAGGCAATTATTTTACCTTCAGTAAAATCAGTAATTCTCACTAGTGCTTCGTAGAGGGTGTTTGTTTAATGGAGGTGCCATTAAAATGCTATGGAGTGCTCAGTTCCACTTCAAGATGGATGCCAGTTAAGAACAGAGACTATCAATGGGGATGCAGCCACATGTGAAATAACTGATTCTAGGTCCGAAGAGATAATTCAGAGATGTTCCAGTAGGTTGTAAGGCACAGGGATGTACTTTTCTCTAGATTCCTGGTTCCCCAAAATTCCCTGTTAGACCTCACCCCTACCCACTCCCAACCCCCATGCTTACTGTTGCCAAGAAGGCTGCAACCAATCCCAGGGTTTTCAGCAGTTGAAGTCCAGATACATCTGACATTACTGGCTCTGCCTTGCTTGCTGGGGTAGAAAAACAGTTATCACAGTCTTGGACTAAACAAAGTAAGTGACAAAGGCCATTTTAGCAGCAGCTTTTCAGCTCTGGCGAAACCATAAAACTGCTGTGGCCAAGGACCATCTGCCATGTCATCTGCTGGGCCCTACTCTCTGAGCTCTTCTTCTGGCTTTGGCTCAAGAGTTAAAGATCAGACTTGCCAGAGCTGTACTATGACTGCTGGTGCTTGGGAGGCCCTAACAGTCTCCTGAACTGCAGCAGGCCTTGTCTTTGCTGGGGAATACGAACCTGAAGAACAGGTGATTGAGGTTCTTGATTTGCTTTTGACAAACATAAAAAGGAAAAGTCAGCCTTCATAGGCTGGAGGGGAGTGAGTAAATATATGCTAAAATCAAGACCAAATTCCTTAGTAGCTGAGCAGGAGTTAGAGGAATGGGTTCATGTATTTTTAATAGATTCCTCTGTATTCCCTCCAACAGATATGGGGATTTGATCAGATAGGGAGCTGAGTGAAGATATGGAGCCACAGGAAATTTGGCAATAGCCTGCTGTGGAATAGAAACAGAAAGGAGAACTGACAACAAGGTATATAAAATTACGTTACAGTCAGTTGCACTTTAGCGATACATAGACTTAATAATGTGAAGAAAAACAGGCTGGCACCAAAAATCAGAACATAAGGACAAAGAGAATGAAATCATCAATAGGTCAGTTAAACACCAACTGCTGCTGTCTCTAAGATAATATATAATGAGAAGGAAAGCTCTGGTATTTACATAATTTTGATTACAGAGGCAAAAATATAGTTTCTATGCATTGGAGGAAAACCAAATAGGATTAGGGTTATCTCCGAGTAAGGACTGTGCCAAACAAGGACACCAAACCTAAACACACACACACATACACACCCTGATTTGGGGTGATTCAGACTGGTAATCAGATATGGGTAAAAATGGGGTATAGTCAGAAGGAAGAACTTTCTGCTTTTGTATACACATGTAATTCTATGCATGTATTTTGAGAATTTATAGTACTTCAGGTCCCTTGTTTCTCCCAAAACTGGCTCCTGCTCAGAGTAAATTAAGTCAGTGTAAACAGATTCATGTGGCTTTACCTCCTCTACATTGTAGGCCAGTTATTAGATTGGGAAATGAGAGAGTTAACACCTTTGGCAATGCTTGTGAATTGGATTGGGATTGTAGGGTTCAGAACAGGCTTTTTGCTTTCACCCAAGGAGCGAAACTGCTTAGGGAAGAGGGTAGAAGAGAGGTTGGTAAAGCAGCTATCCAAGAGCTACCCAGTGTGGAGGTTGCCTTGTCAAGATGTGAATGTCCAGGGTGCTTGACAGACCTTTGTACCTGCCCCAAATCTGGTCAGGATAACTCCAGACAAAGCAGCTTCCTTAGCACGTACTTTCACAGCCACCTGTACTTTCACTTTGTAGCACTTAACCATGTTGTGGTTATATGGGTGATTTTCCCTATAACGCCACATCTCAGGGACTGTTGATTAATCATTACTATATCTGTTAGTAGCTAATCTGTTAGTACCATATCTGTTAGTTACTATATCTATAGTAACTATATCTGTTACTATATACTAACCGGTGTCTCAATATTGGCTTAATGTGTGGCAGTATGCTTTATTACTTAGGGATACATACATATACTATGTAAGACTAAAGAAATGCATGGGAGTATTTGACAACAAATTCAATAAAGTGAATAATTCTGTGGAGGAGGAAAGATTTAATCCTAGAGAATATTCAGGAGTCTTCAACTGTACTGGTAACATTTCGTTTCACACGTATTGACTGCATTAAATTTTATACCTTTTGTCTTAAATACTTCATAATATATTAAAATATACATATGAATAAATGAATGAGGATTAATGTAATGGGCCAGCAGAGCCCATTAATAATGCAGTTTATATCCAAGCAGCCTTATTCGGATTCCATGTTCATCAAGCAGCTTCAGCTTCCCAAGAACGTGTTCACAGAGGCAATGGGTCGTTCAGGTCAGTCTTTACATCTGGTCTGATTCATACGATATTATATTCTGCAATGTTACTGGTATCCTGGTGTGTTCTGCTTGGCAGCATGTGGGCTTAGTCAGCCTAAGGCATCTCTCTGAAAACTAATACTGGGGCACTAGACATATATAAGGTGAAGACTTAAAGGCCTAACTCTGGGGCATGAAACATTCACCACATGTGAGACCTCTTGGGAAAAGTCTAACTATCCTTCCCAGGTTGAAACCTGTCTATCTGTGACTGTCTTCAGACTTACATAGTCTTAAAACTATTATTTACATATTTAAATCCTGTGATGCTACTTAACTTTCCAAGAGTTTATGTCTCATGTCCTTGACCATACTATAAGCTCTTAAAGATAAATTCTCCCTGGCCCCCAAATTGCCCAACATAGTATTCTGTGACCTCTAAGGAAACACACCTGGTATTCAAGCTCCCTGCGTAAGTCCCCTCCCACAATGACTCTGGGTCTGGTGCATGATTTGCTTTGGCCAATGGGATGTTAGCAAGGATGAGACAAGTAGATGCTTGATAAGCACTTGCCCTCTTGGAACCCAGCTGCCATGTAAAGAAGCTCAGGCTAGACTACTTTCAGCCATCCCTGCCAAAGACTCCAGATAGGTGCTCAAGGCCATCTTAGACCCCCCAGCCAACCCATGAGGTGAATCTAAGTGCATGAGTGAGCTGTTTCCTTACCCTGAAAAGAATGCCTTGTCTTCTAGATGTCATGTTTGATGTGTAGGTAGAACTGCTAAAGCCATCTTTTGACTATGAGGGGAGCTTTTGGAGAACAAAACCAGCATTGAGGATGGGAGAATGGAGCGAAAGAAAACCTGCTTTTCATTCTCTAAATAAATACTAGGTTTCCCCAGATCTTGGCTTCCATGTTTCTGGCTGTAGCTGGTATTGAGTTCAGACTGTGTGCTGTGCATCCTAGTGTTTAACCCTTGACTGTACCTGCTGTTATGGGTTTAATTGTGACCCCCCCTAAAATTCATATGTTGAAGTCCTAACCCCTAATACCTCAGAATGTGACCCCATTTGGAAATGGAGTCATTATAAATGTAATTAGTTGAGGCATAATTGAGTAGGGTGGGCCTCCAATTCAACATGACTGGTTTCCTTATCAAAAGGAGAAATTTGGACACAAGGCACACACCCAGGGAGAATGCCATATTAAGATGAAGGCAAAGATGGAGTCATTCTCCTACAAACCAAAGAGCCCTAAAGATCACCAGAAAACCACCAGAAGCTGGATGAGAGGCATAGAACAGATTCTCCCTCATGGCCCTCAGAAGGAACCAAGCTTGATCTTGGACTTTTAGCTTCTAGAACTGTGAGACAAGAAAATTCTGTTGTTTAAGCCATCCAGTCTGTGGTATTTTGTTATGGCAGCCCTAGCAAATTAATATACTAACCTTCCCAAGTAATATCCCTAATCTCTACTTAACACTTTTCCATTCCTGTTCATGATACAAACAGAATGTCCTCTGTCAAAGAACTTTGTCAACCGTCACCTGTGACTCTGTCTTCTCTTCCTCTCTTTATATTCAATCTCACATCAAATATTCACTACCTGTTCAAAATGCCTATCCATTTCACTGCTACCACCCCAGTCCCATTCTTTATCATCTCAAAATTAATTATTATAAATTTACTAAGTTGTCTCCCTGATGCCAGTGTAATTTCCTTTATCCATTTTTTGTGTCTCTACCAAATTGATCCTCCATTCTCCCCATGCCAATAATCTCCAATCAGAGCATACCTAAACTAAAGCCTTTCCTTTTTTCTTCTCTACAGCTTTGCCATTCCTCTGCCTGCCTTTGAGTGTCTAATGAAAAGCAAATGAAGGCCACTGAAATGCTGACTTTACTGTTGGCTAACTTCCACAGAATGAATAATCTATGGAGGAAAAAGGCATACTTTTTCTAGTGAGTTTTCTAACTTGGTGGGATATAAACCTAGAATTACAAGCAGGATCTTGGCTACTGTGTGGGGAAAGCCTGTCTCAGAACAAGAGCAGCATGGAAATAAGCGGAGCAGGAGAAGGAGGCAGGGAGAGCAAGTTGTGGTGATGCTGTTTGAGTCCTTGGCTCCATGTGTAGCTAAAGTCAGCATTTCTTCTGGACTTTTCAGTTTCATGAGCCAGTGAATTCCAGGCTTGCATCTGCTAATATGAGTTTCTATGGCTTGCAACCAAAAGAATCCTCAACAAAATATCTTTTTTGAGCCTCTCCCCCCTTTTGTAACAAATAGTATTTTCAGTTCTTGAATTTTCATACAAGTTAATACAACATAAGAGATTAAATCTTTTTGAAGTTTATAAAGATTGCCATAGTAAATAGTATTAGTATTTGAATTTTTAAGTATTTTTATTATACATACATTTTGACTAGATTTTATTTTTGTTTAACGATTAGAAAAAAATTATTCTTTCACACATTTCTAAAATTATTCAGAAAATTTACATTTAAATTAACTTTAATAGCTTTAAAAAGATTTTGAATTCTCTATCCCAAACTGAATACAAAAGTCATGCTACATTTATTTGTAAAGTTCCAAAATTGTAATGTTCCTAATTTATCTTTATCTTCCCAATAGCTTCCCAATAAAATGTTTCTATCAGAAATACATTTTTTAATTAAAAATTTTTTTTATTTTGCTATTATTAATATACAATTACATGAGCAACATTATGGTTACTACACTCCCCCTATTATCAAGTCCTCACCACATACCCCATTGCAGTCCTGTCCATCAGCGTAGAAGGATGTTATAAAATCACTACTTGTCTTCTTTGTGTTATACTGCCTTCCCCGTATTCCCCCACCCCACTCCACCCCCACCCCCGCTCCATTATGTGTGCTAATTGTAATAGCCCTTTTTCCCCCTTATCCCTCCCTTCCCACCCATATTCCCCAGTCCCTTTAACTTTGGTAACTATTAGTTCATTCTTGGGTTCTGTGAGTCCGCTGCTGTTTTGTTCCTTCAGTTTTTGCTTTGTTCTTATACTCCACATATGAGTGAAATCATTTGGTACTTGTCTTTCTATGCCTGGCTTATTTCACTGAGCATAATACCCTCTAGCTCCATCCATGTTGTTGCAAATGGTAGGATTTGTTTTCTTCTTATGGCTGAATAATATTCCATTGTGTATATGTACCACATCTTCTTTATCCACTCATCTACTGATGGACACTTAGGTTACTTCCATTTCTTGACTATTGTAAATAGTGCTGTGATAAACATAGGGGTGCATCTGTCTTTTTCAAACTGTGCTGCTGCATTCTTAGGGTAAATTCCTAGGAGTGGAATTCCTGGGTCAAATGGTATTTCTATTTTGAGTTTTTTGAGGAACCTCCATACTGCTTTCCACAATGGTTGAACTAATTTACATTCCCACCAGCAGTGTAGGAGGGTTCCCCTTTCTCCACATCCTCGCCAACATTTGTTGTTGTCTTTTGGATGGTGGCCATCCTAACTGGTGTGAGGTGATATCTCATTGTGGTTTTAATTTGCATTATCGATGTGGAGCATCTTTTCATGTGCCTGTTGGCCATCTGAATTTCTTCTTTGGAGAAGTGTCTGTTCAGCTCCTCTGCCCGTTTTTTAATTGGCTCATTTGCTTTTTGTTTCTTGAGGTGTGTGAGCTCTTTATATAATTTGGATGTCAACCCCTTATTGGATATGTCATTTATGAATATAGTCTCCCATACTGTAGGATGTCTTTTTGTTCTACTGATGGTATCCCTTGCTGTACAGAAGCTTTTTCGTTTAATATAGACCCATTCGTTCATTTTTGCTTTTGTTTCCATTGCCCGGGTAGACATGTTCATGGGGAAGTTGTTCATCTTTATGTCTTAAGACATTTTTGCCTATGTTTTTCTCTAAGAGTTTTATGTTTCATGACTTACATTCAGGTCTTTGATCCATTTTGAGTTTACTTTTGTGTATGGGGTTAGAGAGTAATCCAGTTTCATTCTCTTACATGTAGCTGTCCAGTTTTGCCAACACCAGCTGTTGAAGAGGGTGTCATTTCCCCATTGTATATCCATGGCTCCTTTATCATATATTAATTGATCATATATGCTTGGGTTTATATCTGGGCTCTCTATTCTGTTCCACTGGTCTATGGGTCTGTTTTTGTGCCAGTACCAAATTGTCTTGATTACTGTAGCTTTGTAGTAGAGCTTGAAGTCAGGGAGCATAATCCCCCTGCTTTACTCTTCCTTCTCAGAATTGCTTTGGCTATTTGGGGTCTTTTGTGATTCCATATGAATTTTAGAACTATTTGCTCTAGTTCATTGAAGAATGCTGTTGGTAATTTGATAGGGATTGTGTTGAATCTGTAGATTGATTTAGGCAGAATGGCCATTTTGACAATATTAAATCTTGGTAGCCAAGAGCATGGGATGAATTTCCATTTATTACTGTCCTCTTTAATTTCTCTTAAGAGTGTCTTGTAGTTTTCAGAGTATAGGTCTTTCACTTCCTTGGTTAGGTTTATTCTTAGGTATTTTATTCTTTTTGATGCAATTGTGAATGGAATTGTTTTCCTGATTTCTCTTTCTGCTAATTCATCGTTAGTGTATAGGAATGCAACAGATTTCTGTGTATTAATTTTGTATCCCGCAAGTTTGCTGAATTCAGATATTAGATCTAATAGTTTTGGAGTGGATTCTTTAGTGTTCTTTATGTACAATATCATGTCATCTGCAAACAAGGACAGTTTGAGTTCTTCCTTGCCCATCTGGATGCCTTTTATTTCTTTGTGTTGTCTGATTGCCGTGGCTAGGACCTCCAGTACTATGTTGAATAAAAGTGGGGAGAGTGGGCATCCTTGTCTTATTCCCGATCTTAAAGGAAAAGCTTTCAGCTTCTTGCTGTTAAGTATAATGTTGGCTGTGGGTTTGTCATATATGGCCTTTATTATGTTGAGGTACTTGCCCTCTATACCCATTTTGTTGAGAGTTTTTATCATGAATGGATGTTGAATTTTTTCAAATGCTTTTTCAGCATCTATGGAGATGATCATGTGGTTTTTGTCCTTTTTTTATTGATGTAGTGGATGTTGTTGATGGATTTTCTAATGTTGTACCATCCTTGCATCCCTGGGATGAATCCCACTTGATCATGAGGATGATCTTTTTGATGTATTTTTGAATTTGGTTTGCTGATATTTTGTTGAGTATTTTTGCATCTATGTTCATTACGGATATTGGTCTGTAATTTTTTTTTTTGTGGTGTCTTTGCCTGGTTTTGGTATTAGAGTGATGTTCCCCTCGTAGAATGAGTCTGGGAGTATTCCCTCCTCTTCTACCTTTTGGAAAACTTTAATAAGAATGGGTATTAGGTCTTCACTAAATGTTTGATAAAATTCAGCAGTGAAACCATCTGGTCAAGGAGTTTTGTTCTTAGGTAGTTTTTTGATTGCCAATTGAATTTCTTTGCTCATAATTGGTCTATTCAGATTTTCTGTTTCTTCCTGAGTCAGCCTTGGAAGGTTGTATTTTTCTAGAAAGTTGTCCATTTCTTCTAGGTTATCCAGTTTGTTACCATATAATTTTTCATAGTATTCTCTCATAATTCTTTGTTTTTCTGTGGTGTCCATAGTGATTTTTCCTTTCTCAATTCTGACTCTGTTTATGTGTGTAGACTCTCTTTTTTTCTTGATAAGTCTGGCTAGGGGTTTATCTATTTTGTTTATTTTCTTGAAGAACCAGCTCCTGCCTTCATTGATTCTTTCTGTTGTTTTATTCTTCTCAATTTTATTTATTTCTGCTTTAATCTTTATTACGTCCCTCCTTCTACTTACTTTGGGCCTCATTTGTTCTTCCTTTTCTAGTTTCATTAATTGTGAGTTTAGACTGTTCATTTGGGATTGTTCTTCTTTCCTGAGGTAGGACTGTATTGCAATATATTTCCCTTTTAGCACAGCTTTCAATGCATCCCACAGATTTTGTGGTGTTGAATTATTGTTGTCATTTATCTCCGTATATTGCTTGATCTCTCTTTTTATTTGGTCATTGGTCCATTGATTATTTACGAGCATGTTATTAAGCCTCTAAGTATTTGTGGGCTTTTTCGTTTTCTTTGAGTAATTTATTTCTAGTTTCATACCTTTGTGATCTGAGACGCTGGTTGGTGTACTTTCAATCTCTTTGAATTTACTGAGCTCTTTTCGTGACCTAGTGTATGATCTATTCTTGAAGATGTTCCATGTGCACTTGAGAAGAATGTGCTTTTGGGTGTAGAGTTCTGTAGATATCCATTAGGTCCCTCTGTTCTAATATGTTGTTCAGTGCCTCTGTCTATTTATTTTCTGTCTGGTTGATCTGTACTTTGTAGTGAGTGGTGTGTTGTTGAAGTCTCCCAAAATGAATGCACTGCATTCTGTTTCCCCCTTTAATTCTGTTAGTATTTGTTTCACATATGTAGGTGATCCTGTGTTGGGTGCATAGATGTTTATAATAGTTATATCCTCTTGTTGGACTGATCCTTTTATCATTATGTAATGTCCTTCTTTGTCTCTTGTGACTTTCTTTGTTTTGAAGTCTATTTTGTCTGATACAAGTACTGCAACTCCTGCTTTTTTCTCCCTATTAGTTGCATGAAATATCTTTTTCCATCCCTTTACTTTCAGTCTGTGTGTGTCTTTGGGTTTGAAGTGAGTCTCTTGTAGGCAGCATGTAGATGGGTCTAGTTTTTTTATCCATTCAGTGACTCTATGTCTTTTGATTGGTGCATTCAGACCATTTACATTTAGGGTGATTATCGATAGGTATATACTTATTGCCATTGCAGGCTTTAGATTTGTGGTTACCAAAGGTTCAAGGGCAATTCCCCTACTATCTAACAGTCTAATTTAACTTATTTTGTATACATATTACAAACACAACCTAAAGCTTTGTTTTTTTTTCCTCCTTTTTCTTCCTCCTCCATTCTTTGTATGTTATGAATCATATTCTGTACTCTTTGTCTTCCCTTGGATGACATCTGTTTAGCCTTAGGAATACTTCCATCTATAGGAGTCCCTCCAAAATGCACTGTAGAGGTGGTTTGTGGGAGGTAAATTCTCTCAGCTTTTGCTTATCTTAAAATTGTTTAATCCCTCCTTCAAATTTAAATGATAACCTTCCCGGGTAGAGTATTCTTGGTTCAAGGCCCTTCTGCTTCATTGCATTAAATATATCATGCCACTCTCTTCTGGCCTGTAAGGTTTCTGTTGAGAAGTCTGATGGGTTTTCCTTTGTATGTGATGTTTTTTCTCTCTCTAGCTGCTTTTAAAAGTCTGTCTTTATCCTTGATCTTTGCCATTTTAATTATTATATGCCTTATGCGGCCTTACTTGGGTCCCTTGTGTTGGGAGATCTGTGCACCTCCATGGCTTGAGAGACTATCTCCTTCCCCAGATTGGGGCAGTTTTCAGCAATTACCTCCTCAATGACACTCTCTATCCCTTTTTCTCTCTTCTTCTTCTGGTACCCCTATAATGTGAATATTGTTCCGTTTGTATTGGTCACACAGTTCTCTCAATATTCTTTCATTCTTAGAGATCCTTTTTTCTTTCTGTGCCTCAGCTTCTTTGTATTCCTCTTCTCTAATTTCTATTCCATTTACCGTCTCTTCTACTACATCTAATCTGCTTTTAAATCCCTCCATTGTATGTTTCATTTCAGATATGGTATTTCTTAATGATTGAATCTCCATCTTAAATTCATTCCTGAGGTCTTGAATATTTTTCTATACTTCCATAAGCATGTTTATCATTTTTATTTTGAACTCTCTTTCAGGAAGATTGAGTTCAGTTTCATTTGGGCCTTCTTCTGGGGTTTGTGAGATTTTGGTCTGAACCATGTTCTTTTGACGTTTCATATTTCTGTGTGGTGCCCACTAGTGTGCAGGAACTCCAGTCTCTGGAGCTGCACAGCCCCTAGAGTGAGGTTGGGGGTCGTAGGGGAGCAGAGCTTGTGCCTCAGGGGAGGAAAGATCTGTTTCCTGCTTCCTGTCTGTGGTGCCTGTCTCCAGTGTCAGAGGCAGTGGGCCAAGCACACACGGGTAATCTTCTGTGCTTTGTGTCTCTAGCTGTTGTAGGCGGGGCCTCTCTCTGGCTGGCTTGACGCCTGCGCAGTGACTGCGGATTTGCGAACAGGTGCCTGCAGGCCAGTAGGAAGGCTCCGCAGGCTGTTTGTCACAGTGGCTGGCCTTGGAGCTGAGTAGGCAGTCAGGGGGATGGAGCACCTGAAGCTCCTCAAAGTTCCCAACCAGCTCGGCAGAGTGCGCCCAGACAACCTTGTCCAGCTCTCCCTTCTCTGCGCAGTTAGCTCCGTGCAAATCGCGCCCCTTCAGCAGCCCTCTCGCTGCTAGGAAGCCTCTCAGACTCCCTGCCTTTCCTCTGACACAGAGAGGCCGGATGTGCATCCCGTCCTCCACAAACGGCAGGAATGTCAATTTCACAAGCACTCTGCCTGTCCGAGCTCCCCAATGCCCAGGGCACCACACAATATAGCATTCTGTTCATAAAGCAGATCTCCAGGGCTAGGTGTTCAATAGTCCCAAGCTTCCACCCCCTCCCCCAGCTCCCTTCCTTTTCCTCCCACCGGTGAACTGGGGTGGGGGAAGGGCTTGGGTCCCGCCAGATTAAGGCTTTTATACGTTACCCTGTTTCTTGAGGTCTGCCCTGTTCGTGAGGTCTGTATGCAGTCCGGTTCAGCCTTCTTTCTTGTTGCTGTCTGAAGGTTAGTTGTATTTATTAACTATATTTTTGTTCTGTTTGTGGTTTTGGGAGGAGCTCTCCGTCTCACCTCTCACGCCACCATCTTGAATTCTCTCCCAGAAATACATTTTTTAACAGTAATTTCAACTTGTCAAAAAGTCAAATGATTTAAAATTTTGCTTATTTTAATGTTTCTTTCCTGTTGCTATAAAAGTGAATGTACATTTTGATATTTTAAATATAAAAAGCTTCTTTGTGTGTCCATGAACATTCCTTCCTTAAACTCTTCCCTCCTTTGGAAGTGTATCCCCCCTCTGTAAGTGCTCAAGGGGAGACTGTAGGAGAATGGGACATTTCTGAGCTCTTAGACTTTCCATCTGTTTAGTGGCTCACTTGGCTAAAGTGAGGGAATCAGGTATCCCTTCCCCATTTTTCAATAGGTTTATTTACTCACACATACACACACACATACACGTATTTCTGAATTGACATACAATGCATATTTATTATGAACCAGGGACTTAAAAGATAAATACCAGATTTAAATCTCTTTTGCTGACTTTCCTTTAGTAACATGTTAAAAAAACAAACTCTTCAAGATCTGAAATTTGAGACTGCTTTTCCATTTCTTCAGCTCATAATAAACACTAAGAAGCAATTTGCATCAATTCACCACCTACTCCTTGGCATCCCCAATTCCTCCAGCAGTTATTGCGAAGGTGGCTTCATTTTCAGGCATCTCAGGACTAACAGAACACAAGAGAACAGAAGTTTATAAAAAGCTCTGTTTCTATGAGTCATGTCACAGACATCGTACTCTTATCAGTCTGATACTCCCAAGACATCAATCAGAGTTGGTATACCTAAATGAGGACTATAGAACTTACCTACAAGTGTTATCAACCCTCACAAACATTTAATGAACAACTTCTATTCGTAAGGTTCTGAATGTCAAGAGAAAGTACCTCACACTTGGAAATAAGCAAAAGGAGTAACTGGTGCACTATCTTTCAGCGCATATGGGGCATTGTATAGCGAACCCTCGGGCTTATCTGATTCTAAAGGGATATGCACTTTTTATTGACAAGACTAATGTAGGGGAAAACTGTGAGAGACTTTGAGATGAACTACAGATTACTACAGTGGAAAAATAGGTTGCCTAGGACATCCTTCTAGGTTATCCAATTCTATGAGGATTTTGTGCCTTTCACTGTCTTTGAGCTATTTTACAGCTCTAAGTTGTAGAAAACTATGGGTAATACAAATTATTTTTGTCCATAGAAGTGTAAATTACAAGAATGCAATTGGTTATTGTCCTATGGATACTGACCCCCATTTTTGATCAATTTATAATTCATTTCAACATTTCTTATTTGACTCTGTGTGGTAATTTGATTTTCCTTTTTATCTGGTTATAAAATCTTATTGGTTCCTGCATTAATTAATGAGTTTAATAAGATTCTTGATATTTCATACTTGTATGTCGGTCATGATTATATGGTCTTTAAATTTTAACTTTTAATTTATTCTACAACTCTGTAGTAGAGGTTAATTTGTAGAAAGCTGATAGTAATGCAGATGATTCTTATCCGAGAGCAATGCACATGATTCTAGTCTATAGTAATGGAAATTAATTTCATTGTGTAGAGAAACAATTAATTCCCCTCTAGTAGAAAAGACAACTTCAAATATGATTTTTTGCCTGGTAGGATATCAACCAGTTTTGCATCTATTAGCAAATTTATTTCAGCATTCCTTTGATTGACTACATAAGTCTCTGTTCCTCGAATTATCCTTTGAATAAGTGATTTCCTCAATTAAGTAGTTGAATAAAATCTTTGACACATGTTCAATTTATATTAATTTTCGAAAAAGTTATGTTTTTAACTTCTTGAAAACCATACTTTAGCGTGCACTTGACCCTACAGATTTTATAAAAATGAGACAGAGTCCTTACTCTCAAGTTTAACAGATGAGCTAAGACATATTGACAAATATACAAAGTAAGCTCTGTAAAGTCCGTATATTATAGAAAGCTAACATTAGAAAGGAAATAGAAAGGAGACATTATGCTGGCTAGGTTGATTAGGAAAGGCTTCATAGAAAATATCTGAAGAGGCCTGTGAGACAGAAATGGGGGTACTCAAGGTAGAGTTAACATCATGAAGAAAAAAATGAAAACAGAGACGCTTGTTTTGTGTAGAAGAAAGAGGGGAAGATAAAGAAGTTAGGTATAGATGTTGTGTTTGAGGAACCCATGGGATATTCTTCATATAGAGGAGTTTTGCAAGCAGTTGTGAACGAATATTTAAGACTTGAGTAAAAGGTCAGAGTAGAAATAGAAATTTGAAAACCACTGACCATGAGAGAAAGAGCCTACTGCTAGTTTATGCTATTATTACATCCAGGTTATGGTGACTGTATAGTAATAATAGCTTCCATTAATTATTTACTAATTACTATGTGTCAGTCTCCCTTATATTATTTCATTTAAACTTTATGATAACCCTGTTGGGTGTGTATTATCATTCACATTTTACAGATGAGAAGATTGAGGTTAAGAGAGACTTTGCCCAAGGTCACATTGCTGGTAAGTGAAGATGCCAGGATTAGAAACTAAGGTATTTGACTCCAAAGCTCATGTTCTTAAACCAGTAGCCTATACTGCCTCTCAAAGTTGTTTTTTGTGTTTTGATTTTGTTTTGTTGGAAGGGTGGAGATTAGACCATATACTTTGAGCACACTATAGGAAATGTTACTTCCCTTAGGAAATAGCAGAAGGGTCTTCCCTGAGAATAGCAAATGAACTATAAGTAAGGTAGGTCTTGCTAAACTAAACCTGGAGTTGAGTAAGGATTAGAAAGGCCTGAGCAGGATTAGAAAATAACCTTTTGGCCTTGATGGAAAATACTCAGCCACATACAAAAAAACAAGATGTTGAGAAAGAGGGAAGCCAAGCCAGGTATCTACAAAGTTGAACCAGGGATTTTGTTTTATTTTGCTTTGGTTTGGTTTGGTTCTAGAAACAGAATCAAAAACAATTCAGAAACTCAGCCATTTGTATGCCTTTTCATTTTTTGGTAATCAAAAAAAAATCTGTTTTTCCTTTGAATTACATAAGAGTTCTTGGTTTTTTTATGTCCACTGATCTCAGATATGCTAAATGGAATAAAATAAATGGGTTTTTTTTTTCATTCAAACATTTTAAAGAAAGAATATACACTTGAGGGCCAGCTATAGTTACTTTTGGGAGCAGTAACTGTAGTGACATTCAGGGAAAAGCCTGGGTTCCTTTTTATAGTCACTCTTGTGTACCCGGGAATTCTTTTTTTATTGAAGTATAATTGACATAAAATATCCTATTAGTTTCAGGTGTACATCATAGTGGTTTAGTATTTTTATACAAAATGATCCCCAAAAAGTTCAATTACCATCTATTATCATATAAAGTGATTATAATATTATTGACCATATTCTCTGCTGCACATTACATCCCATGACTTATTTATTTCATAATTGGAAGTTTGTACCTCTTAATCCCCTTCATCTATTTCACCAGACCCCCAAGCTTTTCCCCACTCTGGTAACCAACAGTTTGTTTCCTGTATCTATAAGTCTGTTTCTGTTTTATTTTGAGTGTTCATTTGTTTTGCTTATTAGATTCCACATATAAGTGAAGTCATAGGGTATTTGTCTTTCTCTTTCTGACTTATTTCACTTAGCATAATACCATCTAGGTCCATCCATGGGGTCTCAAATGGTAAGATTTCATCCTTTTTTTATGCCTAATATTCCACTGTATATACCTATATCTATATATCTATCTACATATAGATAGATATATCTTCATTGTCCATTCATCTAGTGATGGACACTTAGGTTTCCATATCTTGGCTATTGTAAATAATGCTGCAGTGAACATAATGGCGCATGCACCTCTTTGAAATGCTGTTTTTGTTTTCTTCAGATTAAATACCCAGAAGTGGAATTTCCAGATCATATCATAGTTCTATTTTTAATTTTTTGAGGAATCTCCATACTGTTTTCCATATTGGCTGCACCAACTTACATTCCCACCAACAGTGTATAAGGGTTCCCTTTTCTCCACGTCTTCACCAACACTGTTATTTTTTTGTCTTATTGATAAGAGCCAATCTGACAGGAGAGAGGTGATAATCTCATTGTGGTTTTGATTTGCATTTCCCTGATGATTAGTAATGTTGAGCAAGTTGTGTCTGTTGGCCAACTATATGTTTCACAAAAATATCTATTCAAGTCTTCTGCCCACCTTTTAATCAAGTTGTTTGTTTTTTGTGATATTAAGCTCTTTATATATTTTGGATATTAACCTCTTATCAGATATATGATTTGCAAATACCTTCTCAATTCAGTATGGTGCCTTCTCATTATGTTAATGGCTTCCTTTGCTATGCAAAACCTTTTTAGTCTGAAGTGATCCCATTTGTTTTAATTTTTGTTGCCCTTGCCTGATGAAACTGGCCTAAAAAATATTGCTAAAACTGATGACAAAGAGCTTACTGCCTATTTTTCTTCTGGAAATTTTAAGGTTTCAGGTCTTACATTCAAGTCTTCAACCCACTATGAATTTAATTTTGTATATAGTGTAAGACAGTGGTCCAGTTTCATCCTTTTGCATGTAGCTGTCCAGTTTTCCCATACCATTTACTGAAGAGACTGCCTTTTGCTCATTGTATATTCTTGCCTCCTTTGTCATGGATTAATTGACTATATATGTATGAGTTTATTTCTGGGCTCTCTATTCTATCAATCTATGTTTTGTGCCAGTATCATACTGCTTTGATTACTATAGCTTTGTAGTATACTTCAAAATCAAGGAGCATGATAACTCTGGCTTTGTTCTGTTTTGTCAAGATTGCTCTGGCTATTTGGGGTCTTTTGTGATTCCACACAAATTTTAGGATTCTTTGTTCTAGTTCTGTGAAAAATGCTATTAGTATTTTGATGGGGATTGCATTGACTCTGTAGATTGTTTTGGGTAATAAGGGCATTTTAACAATGTTAATTTTTCCAATCCATGGGCACAAATGTGTTTCCATTTGTTTGTATTATCTTCAATTTCTTTCATTAACGTCCTATAGTTTTTAGTGGAAATTCTTTTGAGAGCCCTTTTCTGCTCAATTCTTGAAGAATTCTGTTTTCTTTTAACAAGAAATGTCTTTCTTTTACATCTGTATAAGGTAGTAGTTGAAGCCTTGAGAGTAGCTATAGTAATGTAAATAGATCATCCCTAATAAACTAAGAAATAGTGTAATGATTAAAAGTGTAGGCCCTAGATTCAGACAGCATAGATTCCTGGTTCCATCTTTTATTGGTTATGTGATTTGGGGCAAGTCCATTCATTTACATTAGGAAAATATTTATTAAGCATCTGCTATATCCCTGTTGGAGGTACTTGTGATCTGTAAGTGAAAAAAAAAGACAAAGATCCCTGCCCTGTGGAACTTATATTTGGGGGGAAGGAGAGACAGACAATAAATAATGGACATAATAAGTAAATATATTATCTGATATGTTAGAAAATTATAGGTATTATAGTGAAAGAAAAAATAGAGCTGGGTAAGAGGGATTGGAAGTGTGGAAACTGGGAGGAGGCTAGTTGCAATTTTAAATAGGGAGATCAAGACAGGCATTGTTGAGAGGAAACATTTGCTCAAAGACTTAAAGGAGGTATGGTTGATAGCCAGAATGAGGGCTATGTGGGAAAAGATTATTCCAGGCAGGTAGAACAGTAAGTGCAAAGGCCCTAAGGTAGAAGTGTGCCTGGCATGTTACAGAACATCAAGGTGCCCACTTAAGTTGAAAGTACAGTGAGCATGGGGGAGAGCAGGAAGAACAGGATAGGGACATTCATGTGATAACTTTACAGGGACTTGAGCTTTTATTCTGAGTTAAGGTGGGGAGTCATTGGAGGGTTTTAAGAGAAGATAGTTATAATCTTAGTTTTAGGAATGATCACTCTTGCTTCTGTGTATAAAATAAACTGTAAAGAATAATAGCAAAATAATAAATAAATAAAATAATAAAATAAAATAAACTGTAAAGGACAATGGTTACCTAACTGGGGCTTTGGTTTCCTCATGTGTAAAATAGGAATAATGATCTTCATCTCTTAGGATTGTTGTTATAAACAATGACACATATATATATATATATATATATATATATATACATATATATAGAGAGAGAGAGGGAGCACTTGTTGCAAGGCCTAATATACATAGTAGCCACTCAACAAGTTCTAGCTATCATTATTAGCATCATCATCTTCTCTACCAAAAGTTTTCTCTAAAGGAGAATTCCTTGTGAGAAATCATCATTAGGGGCCAGAAAAAAGGGAGTACATGCTGCTCAGCAAACTAAGTTTTGCCATTTTAAACTCTGATCTAGTTTTGCAAATGGAAACTCAAATTGATAGAAATTTGATGTAACTAACCTCTATTATAACTTTAATTATCCTTTATTGAGTCTGCAGAGCCCTAGTATTCTCTTAGGACTATAACAATTGCAGTTATTTGGTCCTGCAAGTTTGGAGGACTTGATGAAATATACAAATGATTAAACAGGTAACTGCACTTCATTCATTTGTTAATTCAACAAATAGTTATTGAATTCCTACTATGTGCCAAGTACCATGCTAGGTGCTGGGGATAGTAGTGAACCTGACTCAGGCCCTGTTATAAGGGAGATGTACGTGCAATCAGTTGATTACAATTCAGATTGAAAAGTATTTGGGGAAGTTCTAAGTATAGTAATCTGTCCAAAAAACTTTAGTAAAAAGATGGGACAATCCTACTATCTATTTAATTCAACAAAGAATATTTGTAGCAAATTTCTAGAGATTGCTGAAGCTCTATAAGACAGAATTTGCGTATTAGTTTTGTACAAGGAAGAGCAATGAAAAGCAAAATGGTCTACATAAAAAGGATAGATGGGGGAACTGATTATTTAATATCTATTCAATGACAATACATAATAACTACTGTAATTCATAGTAAAAACCAGATTAAGAGTTGATATGATTTCTTCTTGGATGATTTCCTCTCCCTAGGGTAAAGAGTTGTTATAAATCTTCGGCTTGTTCCCAGGGTCGGCTCATCAGTAAATCACAAACATTGCACATCTATTGTGTCCCGTGTGCTGGGAATACAGTGGTAAGCAAAAGAATAGTGTCCATATACTCAGGGTATTTACTGTCTAGGGGGGATGTCACTTGTTACAGGTCCATAAGGGCAAAGCCTTGTCTTTTTGTTTTGTTCACTGCTCTATTCCCAGAACCCAGAAAAGCTGATATGTAGTAAATTTCTCTGTAGAAATTTATTTTATTTCACAGAGTACTGTGAAAGAATATAAGGTGTAATACAGGGTACAGCCTAGGTTGTAAGGGTTAGGGAAAGGTTCCTGAAGAAGGGATGTTTAAACTGAAACCTAAAATGAAAACTGAAGAAATTCAGATGGCCAACAGGCACATGAAAAGATGCTCCACATCGCTAATTATCAGGGAAATGTAAATTAAAACCACAATGAGATATCACCTCACACCAGTTAAGATAGAAACATAGAAAACAATAGGAACAACAAATGCTGGCGAGGATGCGGAGAAAGGAGAACCCTTCTACACTGCTGGTAGGAATTTAACCTAGTTCAACCATTGTGGAAAGCAGTATGGAGGTTCCTCAAAAAACTAAAACCAGAAATACCATTTGACCCAGGAATTCCACTCCTAGGAATTTACCCTAAGAATGCAGTTTCCCAGTTTCAAAAAGACATATGTACCCCTATGTTTATCACAGCACTATTTACAATAGCCAAGAAATGGAAGCAACCTAAGTGTCCATCAGTAGATGAATGGATAAAGAAGATGTGGTACATATACACAATGGAATATTATTCAGCCATAAGAAGAAAACAAATCCTACCATTTGCAACAATATGGAGCTAGAGGGTATTATGCTCAGTGATATAAGCCAGGGAGAAAGACAAGTACCAAATGATTTCACTCATCTGTGGAGCATAAGAACAAAGCAAAAACTGAAAAAACAAAACAGCAGCAGACTCACAGAACCCAAGAATGGACTAACAGTTACCAAAGGGAAAGGTACTGGGGGCAGTGGTGGGAAGGGAGAAGGGGAATAAGGGGCATTATGATTAGCACACATAATGTAGAGGGGGCACGGGGAAGGCAGTTTAGCACAGAGAAGACAAGTAGTGATTCTATAGCATCTTACTACACTGATGGACAGTGACTGTAATGGGGTATGTGGTGGGGACTTGATAATGGGGGAATCTAGTAACCACAGTGTTGCTCAGGTAATTGTATATTAATGATATCAAAATAAAAAAACTGGGAGAGACTTCTGGGAAGATGGCGGCGTGAGCAGGGCGACAGAAATCTCCTCCCAACACTATATCTATCTACGAAAACACAGAAAATACATCTATTCCTAAAAGAGAGACCAGAATACACAGGAAAGCGCACAGCGTGCAGCTACACCAAGGACTTGGCACCCCAAGAGGCGGGTAAGATACGGAGCTGCGACCTAGCGGGACCCGAGCACTCCCCCACCGCAGTGCACTGGCGGGAGGAGAGGATTCAGAGCCGGGAGGGAGTGGAAGTGCACCCCGCGAAGTAGCCAGCCCCAGTGATCTGCGCGGGGAGTGCTGACACACATCGCACAGTGCAGCGGAGATTGGAGAGACAGAGGGGCAGGATCTGAGCGGGAACGCACCAGGGTGCTTGCAGCCGGCTCCCGGGAAGGAAAAAAAAAAGCGCGTGATTTCTTCAGTGGTCTTAAAGAAACAGGAGCCCAGCGGAGGAGCTGGATCACCCCGGCACACTCAGCCCAGCAGGCTGGGAGTCCTGGGGAGTTTTGGACGCCTTAGCTGCCCACTGGGGAAGCGTGGCCGTACTTACACTTCTCACTGAGATCAACAGCCTCCCATTCGTTCCCACCCCTGCCAGAGCAATAAAGGGCCCTGCGGAGCAGCGCGGCCACAGCTGCAGAATAGTGGGGCAACAGCGCCACCTTCAGCATCCCCACAGAATCTACTCCCGGTGGGCATTTTTGTTTTGTTTTGTTTTGTTTTTTGTTTTTTTGTTTTTTCTTTTCTTTCTTTCTTTCTTTTTTTCTTTTTTTTCTCTTTTTTTTCTTCTCTTTTTAAAGTCTTAAAGAGCCCAGCTGACATACGTGGCAACTATCAGTGACCAATTCTATGGCCATGAAAAGACAGAGGAATATGGTTCAGACCAAAATCAACCAGACAACCCCAGAGAGGGAGTCTGAAGGGATGGAAATGAACAGTCTTCCTGAAGAAGAATTCAGAATAAAAGTCATAACCATGCTGATGGACCTACAGAGAAATGTGCAAGAGCTGAGGGAGGAAGTGAGGGAACTGAAGAAAGACAACGCAGAAATCAGACAAGCAATTGACGGGCTTAACAGCAGAATGGATGAGATGCAAGAGACTGTTAATGGAATAGAAAACAGAGAACAGGAGTACAGAGCAGCTGAGGCAGAGAGAGATAAAAGGATTTCTAGGAATGAAAGAATATTAAGAGAACTGTGTGACCAATCCAACGGAACAATATTCGCATTATAGGAGTACCAGAGGAAAAAAAAAAAAAAAAAGGGATAGAAAGTGTCTTTGAAGAAATAATTGCTGAAAACTTTCCCTCGCTGGGGAAGGAAATAGTCTCGTAGTCCACCGAAGCCCACAGATCTCCCAACACAAGGGACCCAAGGAAGACAACACCAAGACACATAATAATTAAGATGGCAAAGATCAAAGATAAAGACAGGGTATTAAAGGCAGCTAGAGAGAAAAAAAAGATCACCTACAAAGGGAAACCCATCAGACTATCATCAGACTTCTCAACAGAAACCTTACAGGCCAGAAGAGAATGGCATGATATATTTAACATTATGAAACAGAAGG